>JAHLSL010013278.1:684955-704328 GCA_025920805.1 Petroica traversi | reverse complement strand
GGGGGTGCGCCCGGAGGAGGTAGCGGTGCGGCTCCCTCGCCTCAGGCCTCTCCTTAGAGCTGTTTAGTGTGTGAAGAGCTGGCTCATAGAGATTGCCCTGTGCCCAGCGGCGGTGAGTCAGCGTCAGACCGCGGCCGCGGGGCGCCTGGCTCTCTTCCATGCTCTCCGGGGTGACAGACCCAGCGGTCCTCGCCGCCGGGCGGATCCCGCTCGGCAGTCCCGCAGGAATGCTGTGCTCGCCTTGTGGCCCCGTGCCGGGCAGCTGCACGGCGCTGGTTCGGCCCTGTCGCTACACGTGGGTGAGGGTGCCCTGCTCGTCTCCCTCGGGCATCCTGCACTCCCTGTCCTGTGTGTCCATAAACCTGGAAATCACAATCTCGCTCTCACTTGATGTCTCAAAGGCTGCCACATAATTATTAAAAAAAAACCAACCAAATTTATAAATCCTATATAACGGACTTTGTACCGACGTTTTCTTTGTGCAAAAGAAAACATTTTAGGCCATTTTCTCGATCTCCAGATAATAGCATTGAAACCTTGAAATTTGAGTATCATTTAGGCTACTGAAGGTCTAAGGCTTCAAGCAAAAGTATTCTCTTTTTTATATTTGAATATATAAAAACAACTTTAAAAGTTTATTAGCAAGTTGGTTTATGGTCATACGGTGGAGAGAGGATGCAAAGGATAAGTGTTGGAGATACAGTTCTTGGAGTATTGCTTGTTCAAGTAATTTTTCAGGTTGGAGCATTCCTGAATATTTTGGAACTCCCTGTAAGTTAGAAACAATATAGCTTCAAGAAATTTTCAGAAGCCATTTGCTCAATTTCATTTCCTTGTCTCAGAAGACATTGAATTACTTTTGCCAAAAATCCTTCATAGGCAATCTGTGCTGTTAATCCTGTTAAGAAGGATCTTGGTGACATTTAACTGCGATCTTGCAATTTAGGCCCATTGATAATTGCCCTGTTCTCATACTAAGTATTTCACAGCCTACTGGTATGTAGGGCAAGCCTCAGGAACATCACTGCAGTTCATTCTCAGAAATGGGTAACTCCTTCAGATTCACCTTCAGAACTTCTCTCTTCCAGCAATCAGTCTTGACTTCTCTAGCAGCCTTAGGTCAGTACAGAGATCTGGTGTTCTGCTCTGAAAGTTTCCCCTCTGTAAAAGATGCCTTTATGAAAGAGGAGTGAGCATATACTTAGTTCCAATTAGTTTTGCAGGATCCTGCAGACACAAGCATTCCACTTTCTCAAGCAACTTGGCAGAGACCAGAACAAGTCTTGCATTACTGTAATGCCAAGTTCATCTTGTACAGTGGTCCTGAAATTTTCCATCAGCTTTAATCAGAAATGGATACATAGTCGCAAGTACTGATACTGGCTTTCCCAACCTTTTCTAAAAACACTCCCATAAATCTAACAGTAAGTGCAGACTTTTTTTTTATGTAAAAGCTGCAGGATTTTTTTACAGTTATCATTTGTTATTTAAAAAAAAAAAATTTAATGGCTGTCAGTTCAACTCAACAAATTACTTAGTAACTTGAAATTATAAGATTTGGGTGATGAATATAAGGCAAAAGAGAAAGATGTTTTCCACATCTCAGAATTTACAGAAATCTATTTCAGTTTGGTGTAGGTAGAATTAGTCGGTCTGCAGTGATGAAGAAAGTGGATGATTGCTACATGTAATCTTCATCTTCAAGAACAACAGAGACATACCATGCCATCAAGTATATAAAATAGAAAAAAAAAAATGCCGTGGCTTCTGCTTGAAAAATTGTGTATTGAGATAAAGACAGTTTACTAGGGAAAGTAAAAGCCAAGGAATTAATTCACTGTTTCACATGTTCAGGCAGGCCATCTGCAGGAGAGCAGGGCCCCATCACACATAACAATGACTGGGGAAGACAAACACCATCACTCCAAACATCCCCCTTACTTCTTCCACCTGCTTTATATGCTGAGGAATATCCCTGTGGTCAGCTGGGATCAGTTGTCCTAGCTGTGTCCCATCCCAGCTCCCTGTGGACCCACCTCCTACTAATGGTGAGGGGCAGGAAACCAAGCAGCCAAAAACAACAGACAGAGAAGGCTTTCAGTCCTTGTAAGCACTGCTCAGCATTAACTAAAATACACTGTCACACATGGTGTTTCTAGCAGAAACGTGAACACACAGCCCCATACTAGCTACTGTGAAGAAAAATTACACTATCGCAGCCAAAACTACCACATGAACATCCGAAAAGGTGATATAACTTGCTGTATGTATATATGGATGCTGTCCTAAGTGAAGGAAAAAGTACTTCCAGTGTTTAATCCTAGACTGAGTATTTTTGCCCTCATGGAGTCCTTTGACAATTCCTGCACACACAGCATAGTAACAGAAGTTGCCAGGTGCCACACTTCTTAGCTTTCCAAAATTTTTTATCTTTTTAAAAAGTACTTTATTATAAAGGTGTTATGATATTTCATTCCCTGTAATATTTCAGCTTTCATTTTAATATTCACCATTTGGCATTATTTTAACAGCTGTTTCCAGTACACCATTTTATTTATGCTGTATTTCTCTAATGAACGTATTCCCCCATGCCATGCTGAACTATTTAATTACTAGATACTAATAAATTAAATTCTTGTACTAGAAACCCAAAGGCATAGCATCTGGCCTTTAAGTATTATAGTTCCACTTTCCCTTTATATCTTTCAAGCTCTTCCAGCTTCTTAAGATCTTTGTTCATTTCACACATGTGAGAGAAATAAATTATTCCTGCTTTCATCCTGTGTTTTAAACTCATACCGGTTCCTAAGTACTGGTCTTTTTTTCACTGGCATAGGATTTGAGCCAGTCAAGCTCATTTAGAATGATTGTTCTCACTGTGGTATCTCAAGCACAGTCCCTTAAAATTTCTTCCATTCAGGATCCTGTAACTTAATCCGTGTGCCTAGGAAGATCTCAACACCTAAAAATAGAGCTAAACAGTCAGTAAAATAAGCTGCTGCAGTAAATTAATTATTTTTTATGAATCATCAAAATTCTGTTTAATCTCCCTTTAGTTTAAGTTCTTTGTTCTGGACTAAAAGTTACCAGAGTGTGATAAAAAAAATTCTGGCGACATAGCAAAGTACATAGTCACAAGCCAGCACTTCGCCAGCTTTTTGGCCTATGTGGAGAGGAAGTCAAGGGAATCTGTTCCTGGCTGCTGCAAATGTGTGCCTACAAACAGAGAAAACAAACAACCCTGGGTACCTTTCATTTGTTCTAAAGTTCATGCAGTTTGGCAGCATGCTGATGTGAACGAGAAAGTCTTACCAGGCTGGATATAGCAGTATGCATTGCAGACTGAAGTCCACTTGTAGGTTCCAAAATTTTAGGACCACAAGCAGCATTTTATAGTCCTTTCATGAATGTAGAGAGCACAGCAAGGAACCTGGATTTGTTAATATCATTTGTTAATGAGAGAAATGTGAGGCTCATGCAGTTCACGGTGTAGTGCTGCCGTTGCTAACATGACCACTTAGAGAATTCCTGTAATAGATCAATCTCATACATCATAGAACAATAAAAAATTGATAGAATGTCATAACCTTAAATAATAAACAGTAACTCACTTCAGCTGTTTATGTCATCTGACCCATGTTTATGTCATCTGTACAAATTATACTACTTTCTCTGCACAATCCTGAAGTTGTTGGTCGAGCTAAGTGCTCAGCAGTTTGCTGGTCACCATTTTTCTTTGGAAGAACTCCCCATAACCAAGGAAGAGTACTCCTACATGAGGGAGAGATGTGAAAAAGTTCTGTGATAAGGCTGATACCCTCCATACCAATGAGCTTTTAAAAGCTGGTGAAAATCAGAGTTGCACACCAAAAAAAAAAAAAAAAAAAAAAAAAAAAAAAAAAAAAAAAAACCAAACAAACAAACAAACAAACAAAAAAAGATTACATGAGGACACATAGAACTTCATTGGTGAGATGCCTCAACTGCATCTAAGTCTCTTTCCATACAACTGGTGAATTAGACCATTAAGTTGTATAATGAAAAAAATGTGAGTCAGATCAAATGAAAGGACTGAAAAGGCCGTATACATAAGAACCACATGATAAGGTACAGAAAATCAGGCACTTTGGCAAAATGATAGAATTCTGGAGTTTGAGATAGTGATCAGTGGTCTGATTGTTGATCTAAGGCTGCTTCATGTACAGAGAGGATTTTCTTTATTTTAAGCATTTAAAAAAAATGTTTTAAGCATTAAGTAAAATTATTACAATTGTAATCATTTTATCATTTATCTGAGAAGTTGAACAGAACACACGTATTTTTCCTTTAATTAATAGTGATCATCAAAGTTCAAAATTTAGGGACAAGAAAACATGGAGATTGAAAGGTTTTGGCAAACAATCAAAGAGGCATTTGAAAAAGTTTTCTGTCCCATAAACACTTTCAAAGCTGAGCTTCCCAGTAAATGTTGAAAATAAAACTAGACCCTTGTGTCAGAATGCTTAGAAATAAATCTATTGATTTCGTTATGAAGTTACTACTTCGTTTTCATTCTATGACTCCTACTGTAACTATTATAATTTAAAACTGATACAGGCTTTTTTTTTTTTATGAACCTTTCTTTTTTTGAGTATTTTTAATGGTAATTTTTTTTAATTTTTAGCAGTGTATGTTTCCTTATATTCTCTTTATCCTATTTTCTGTTTATAATATATTTTAAAGTGCCTCCATAATTCTGGAAAGTTAATTAAAAAAACCCAAACCAAAACCCAGATGAATACTGCTATACTGTAATTTTTTTCAATCTTTTTCAGGCACTGAAATCACATCTTTGTGATTATTTTCCTCTTTTACTTAACAGTAATGAAGTACAAATAAACTATGTGTTTCAAGCTATCCTACAATATTTCCTTTCATAAGAGTAGTTAGTAAGGGTCAAGGTTTTTAAAATGCTATATTTGCTAATATATCCAAAACTACACTGGAAATTGTACTTGGTTTCTCTGCCAGCTGTTAAGTGGTTCATGATTTGGCTTTGCCAATATTTGTGGTTCTTCCCAGTCCTTTCCGTTGAAGAGCAGCAAAGAATAGTCCTTTGAATCTAGATTTTTACCCTTGTTACACCCAAGACTCTGCCCTCAAATCTCTCCTCTAGTTTACTAATTGTTTGAATGCTACTTTAGAAAATCAATAGTACATTAGTCACATAAGGGTTTGGCTTTTTAATTGTCTACTCAATCAATATCATTCTGCTCATTGATACTAAATTTCTTTTCTGAAATAGAATAATTGATCAGACACAAAGCTACATGGCAAAATTATGGCTGTGTTACCTAGACCAAGTATAGTAGAAGCAGGAGCATTCTCTGAAGATTTGTTTCCTATTATGAACTGTACTGGCTCTCATGAAAATTAATGGGAATGCATGTTTCTCATTAAAATGTTAAAGAGAAGCAACTCATCCATCATTACTGAAATCATGCTTTCCTGTTGGAAGTAACGAGTTTTACAGTAGTGCAATGCATGTTCAGATTTGTATTCCTTTTGCTTGGTTTTCCAGATGTAAATATCGCACTGGATTGATCTCTGTATTTTACATTTTCTTTGAAAATTGAGATCAATGGACTTTATTTTACAGATAGAAAATCAAGCAAGACATAACCTAAATATTAACTTTGCTGTTAAATCACATTCAAAAGGAGGTTCTCTTGGCTTTATGTTACTATCTATGCTATTTATTTATTTATTAAGAGTTTCTTCCCCTAATTTTGACCCTAAAAGAGATCCTATGTATCTTTTCAAGTTATGTGCATTAAATTTCTGAAAATTGGATTCACATGGATTTAGACGATAAAATAAGATTTCCTGCTCAATCCAGAAATAGAAACTATCAGATGGAACATAAGGGATGAAATAGCTTGGCTTCCTGAACATTACTATCTTTTCATTAATTCAATAAAAATCTGTTTTTAAGGGCTGCTTATGTGCTCTATGTTGCTATTATATAATTTTCACTGGAAACCTGCCAATGATGTGCTGAAAACATGGGTATTTCCACAGAACTCATCTTCTTTATTCATGAAGAATAATAATATATTCAGCAAAATGCTAAACTTAGTGGATGATGATTACTGTTACAAGATCAAGGACATTTCTATGAATGGCTTTTCTTTGAAAATCCTTGCATTTGTAATCTAAAAATTCTGGCAGCTGTTGCTGTACTGTGTGTGGGGAAGGATAGAGATATAAGATAAATGCAATGGGATCTCTTTTATTTTTACAAATAGTTGCTATACAGAAGTCATTAGACATGTTTGGGGGTTGTTTAATTTTGTTTTGTTTCAGTTTTTGGGAGTGTGCTGCTTTTTTTTGGGGGGGGGGCGGTGGATTGGTTTTGTTTGTTTGTTTGGGGGTGTGGGGGGGGACAGTGGTGTTGGTGACCCAGCAATGGAGTTATTCTTTTAATCAGTTAAACTTGAGAGAATTTTTTTGTCAATTCAAAATCAGGCAAGTAAATTTGTAGTTCTAAGAATCATATTTTATCCTGAAAGTTTGTCTCTAAAGGTTCCAGAGGTCAAATATAGCCTGATTTATACTCTTGTATGAGCAATTGGGACAATGGAATATGCTGTCTTGAAGCAGCTAGTGGATCCCTGAATAGACCATTTCATATGTTTCTTAGTTTTCCCTCCTTTGTTCTTCCTTCTGAAGGTAAAGATATATATATTAGTGCCCAGAGGCATCATCACATGCTTCCAATTTCCATCTGAAAAAAAAGTTGACTTTTACAAAACTTCCCTAAGCTTTCCCCTATGAAAATTACTTTGATAAGGTACCTTGTAACCACTTTGTATTCATAGAAATTCCATCTGGCGAAACCTTAACAATAGGATAATACCAGTCTGATTTAAAGACATACTGAGGGATTTCCACCTGAAGCAGCAAGACTGGAAGCCTGCAGCATCTTTTGAAATCAGCCATTGGCCTTTATATGAGAACAAATGCAAACAGCATTCCATAGGATCTTTGTGATTTGTCCGAAGGACTCAAACCATCTCTGCCCAGGGATTAGTAAGAACATAACAGTCACATATGAGACTGCCCCCACATATTTTCCAAGTCACTGATTGCTTTCAGATCAGTGAGTTCCTTTGATTTTTCTGTTTAGTAGCCCTCAATAGATCTCTTTTGCAATGTTAGTCCAGGCTCCATTTGAACTCATGTCAAGTCTATGCACCGACAACATCCTGTAGTGGGGAGATTCACAGAAAATGTAGCTCCTGTCTGAAGAATTTTGCTTGCTTTGAATCTGGTTCATCTTGGCCTTGACTCATGTTAGAAGTCCAGTTTAATTTATGCCACCAGTGATTTTGCAACCTCTGACATGACTCTTACTAAACTGTTCTTTTTAGGGGGAGGGGTGTTTGTTTGAGTTCTTTTCCCAGACTGAAAAATCCTACTTTATTCTTTAAATCCTTGTAAAGAAGCGTGAAGAAACTGTTACATGCATTGGTCATGCTTGTTACCCTCCTCTGAATCTTCTTCAATTCCTATACCACTTTTCCAAGATCAAGGGGATGGGGATCAGAATAATCCTCCTTGGTTCTTTCCGTATTATTTTTCAAAGAATTTTTAATTTCCATTTTTATTTTCTTTTCACCTCTAAAGAGCATAAAGTGTAAGTTTTGCACATAAACTATGGTCCATCTTCAGCATAGTTATGATCAGCCCGTCTTTTGGTGTGTGAAATTAGTGTTGTTTTGCCCCAAGCTCATCACTTCACATTTGTCTGTCTTGAAGTGCACCTGGTATTTCAGCTGCTAGGTGATTTGGTCTTATAGGATGCAGGATTTTTTATTGTTAGATCATCAAAATATCAGATTGGTGCACATTCCTAAGATACATTTAAAGTACAGATCAAGCTTGGGTTTGTAGTTATCTTTTGTTTTGAAAAAGTAGAGTGACATTACAAGATGAAAAGGTTAAGGACAAGACATTTATCTAAGAAAAATGGAAATTTCATCTCACTAAATATAGTATAGAAAGCCATTATACCACTGAGGATTTATGTCTGTGCATCTGACTCAAAAAAACAAAAACTCTTTCCAAAGAGTTACATATTTTTCCCATTTAAATTGGCCTTAAGTTAATTTCTTTGTTTTTCCATGTGGGGAAAAAAAAATTGCAGTGTAGTTTCAGATAAAACCCACATTGCATAATGGCATTTAATCCCATTTCCACTGCATACCTAAAGGTTCAAAAGAGTATGAATGTCCACTTCATGGACAATAGGAGCTATATAGCAGGATGTGGCTGTCTAAGGTTTTTGACGTTGTTGAATTTCAGGAATAATGAATATAAGGGTTAAGACTTCCTATATTTTATAGGAAGTTATTTTCTCCTGGGAGGACAGAAGAAGAATGGAGGAAGGAAATCCTTTAAGGTGTCTGAACCAAAATACTTGTGTTAAGAGGGAAGTGTGTCTCATTTCTTCTTAGTGTAGTTAAGCTCAGGCAGCATGCAAAGTATGCATTTTACTTCTCATCACAATCTGAAAAGAAAAAAGGAAAAGAGAAAAATTTGAGGGTTTGAGTTACCAATTCATTGCTCAGATTAAAAAATCTAAACAAGAAGCTGCAGTACTGCTTATGGTAGAGACTACATTGTATATTGATAAACGTATTTTACACTTATTGTGATAGCTTTAACTCTGCTGTAGTTATTCTTCAAATTCTATAAACTTCCTTATATTCTACAGTAATTATATTTGAGTGGAGTAAATTCTCAATTATTTCATTAGTTGTTTTTGGTTTATTTTTTTTTCTGGCAAGGCTAACAAAAGTAGGACCTTGAGAATTCTAAGAAACCATGAAATCTTCTCTTATTCCTGTTTAGCCATTAATATGCTATCCATTCTCAGATAGCCTACTCTAAAAATTCGAATAACAACTCATTTCTGTATTTGGATCATGCTGACAAAACAAACCCACAAGCAAAAAAAAGAATGCAAAACCCCAACCAACTAACCAAATAAAAAAGCCCAACAAAAGAGCTAAGCAATTACAGCAAGGGGATCTACTTTTTGTGTCCATAAACAGTGTTGCCAAAATTAATTAGCATTGCTTACCCAGTGTATTTATCCTCCTTCTAAACAGTACTACTATTCAAAGGAATCATTCCCCCCTCTTCTCAGCTTTGTAGCCTTCTTGGGAAAATATACCAGCACTTTATCCTAGTTTGCAGTATGATAAAGCAGTCTTACACTGTTTTTTTGCTTCTAATAAATGTGATCCTGAATTTTGTGACCTATACTCATGTAATTTCTTGGAATCATAAGTTAATTAAATCTTTAAAACACCAATTTTAAATTGGAAATGTATTTTTTGTAGGTAGGTAACAATTAGAAACAACTAAATTTTAAAATGTTCTAAGAGGCCCTTGAAGATCATAATTTCCAATTCATCATTTCCAATTCTCTGTCTTCAAGACTACACTTACATTAATTCAAGCCAATGCTTGCCTAATCTTTCCCCAAAATATTTCCAGTGGCCATATAATTGAGAAAAAAAAAAAGCCCTTGCATGTCAGTTTATAAATTCTATACGACTGAAAAGTTGGGGGGGGGAAATCCCCATCTTCTTTATGGGGATAATATTTATATTATTATGTTGCTTGCCAACTCTATCAGAGAATGATAGAACTCTAAGTTTAGATAAAGTATATAATCAATACTTGCAGGTGGACTTCTGTGGCAAAAAAGAGGAAGATGTAACTGAGTTAATACTCATGTAGTTTGATCTGAAAGAAATGAAGTAATTCATGTCCTAATGTAAAAGTCTTAAAGTCAATAGAAAAAATGTGGAAGGCTGAAATGCTATCAAGCATTCAGGTTGGCAATTTAATCCCCCTTTCATGTGAAAATTAATTATTTTTATTCATGTAAAATTCTTTTTCTCCAGTAATATATGTAATTATTTTGTTTTGTCATGGAACAAAAATATTGAATAGTCATAAGGTTTAATTTTCTTTCCTACTGTAACAGTTTTTGAGATCTGGAGAGGACATATATTTCTCTTCCATGCCGAATAACTGTGAGCCAATTGTAAAGCTATATGCATTCTCACTATTGAGAAGAAGTCATGCAAAAAATTTAAGACCTGAACACTCCCAAGAATACGAATAGCTTTCCTTCCACATGAATTATTCTTTTGACTTCTCTAGAACTACTTACATTTTTCAGGGCATGGCAGAGTGAGGATTATAATTTTTCTGATGTTAAAGAATCAGTTAATAAGATAAACTGAGGCAGGAATTTCTTAACATTAAGAAATCACAAAAATAGGTCTATTATCCCCAGAATACAATAAACTAAAAACCCAATGCAAATAAACCAGATTTAAATATGTATGTATCCAGTAAAATTAAATGTTTTTAAAACACTGCTTTTTCTATTTTAGTATCGTCTCATAAGTCAACATTTATCAATGTATCTTTCATCACTAAAACACTAACACATTGCAGCCCTTGATTCTGAGGCATTTACGTGATTTTCCTAATATGCCTCTGGTGGAGTCCACCTCCCATCAGTGCAAATAGGCATTTTGCCCCTGACTTCAGCCCCAAAAATTCCTAATTGGAGCCCTGGTTATATGCAATTAAAAGGTAAATTATTCTATTCAAGAGATCCATCCTTACTGTGCAGGTTATTTATCTGTATTTAAACAGATAAAGCAAAAATCCCTGGTGTTCACACTCAATAATGCTGCATGTTCTTCTTGACAATAAGCAGCATCGGTAAGAAAGTTTTCATAACATTTTTTGCCTTAATAAAGTAGGAAAAACAAATGTTCAAAATTCTTGCTTTAAAAAAAATATTTCTTATACCATTCCTGTCTTTTCAGTAGGTTGCTATAAATAAATACAAAACTGCAAATTTTTTAAAAAGTGAAAGAATATCTGGAAAGGGATCTGCTTTCTTGATTTAACCATCATTCATTTAACCAATACAAGTAAAGTTTTCAATCACTTTAGAACATACTTTTAGATGTTATTTTAATTTATGTTACTATGTTGTTCACTTACAATTTTACTACTAAAATTGTATCCAAGGTAAAGACAAGCACCAGAACATACTAGAAGTACTTTCTGAATAATTAAATAATGAAAGATTTTAGAATTTTAAATAAATAGATTAAATTCTTAGATTTTTTTTTTTTCTCAGAGGCCTTGTTGATTTCCCATGGAGAGATTTTTGGGGCTTGACATATGAACATACAGCAGAATGTATTAACTTGTAAGTTAATGCAGAATATTTATTCACCCCAGAGGTGGAATGATATGGAAATCATCTTCTTACAACTCTGTCTATTACTAAAAATGTATGTCTGGAGACCAGTGTCCTTTGCAGTGCCTAGTTATTCTGGTTGCATTTAAGTAATTGCCTCATTCTAATTTTTTCAAGGTTATTTAGAGGATGCAAAAGAAAAAATACTGCTAAATTTTAGGCACTGGTAAATTTTGCTTATCTGGAACTGTGATTTTTGCACACTGCTTTTATAACCTGATAGGATTTAGATTGAAGGCAGTGGCAAAACTAAAATCCCTGCTTTCAGTAAAGAGGTATGGAAAAAAGTTAGGTACTAAAAACTAAATTGTATCTTGTTTAGCTTTTGGACTAAACAAGACATTGCCCACTTTTAAGTGCAGGATATAAGACTGTAAAATGTTTCTCTGACTCTGCCGTGACAGCAAGAGCAGAAGGGAAGGATCCAGGCTAGAAAACTTTAAAGTATTTGACTGCACTAGCAAGATAAAGTTCTTAGATTTTCAAGAATCAGTTCATTGGGAAAAAATATTTATCACGCAAAATATTCAGTAATGCAGTATTCTATAACAACATAAAATTGAACACTCAATTGCAATGTGTCTCCAACACATATCCTAGGCTTGCAGTCAAGTGAGGATTTGGAAGAGTGCTATGGCTGACAGATAGTTGGTAATTGACATATCTTAGTATTCCTTAGTAGGGAAGCAGAGTATTCTGATTTTTGGAATTGTAATATTTATACAAGTTATTTTTTGTTAGATAGTTGCTATGTGCATATTCTTCATGCTGTATTATTCATTGAAAACAGTAAAGACTAGTTTCTAATTTAATTCTTGGTGAGAAGTTATTATACAGGCTTACAGAGATACTTGAATGTGAGTTGCATCGCTAGATTTTATTGTCACAATCATATAGATGTATTTGACATACATTTTCATTTTTTCTGTATACTTGAGTGTCCCAGAATTATAGTGGATTTTCCAAGAATATTAGGTTGTGTATCTGTACAGATATAATCTTAGAAATCACATATCTGTGGGAAGAAATATGTTAGAAAAGTGACTGAGTGCCAGCAGTCCTTGATTAATGTCATTTCCTCAGGGCAGAACAGCACTTGTGCTTTTTATCATAATTAGTTCATTAACAGTACATAATTACTTTGTTGATGCCTACTCTGAGACTTTCACTTGCTTTCGTATAACTACATTTACATTTTTGTTTTGATAGAGAAATTGGGAAAGAAGGTTATTGTAGTGAACATACTTTTCTCCTTTTTCTTTTCTTCACTTAATGTCCAAAGGATACTTACTATGAACCCTTAGTAGTCAAGCTGATCCAAATACCTGTGTAACCTCCAAGTTATCCCTGAATCAATTTTCTGGTTTTTCATTGCCTACTCTTAACTTATGAAGTCTAAATAAATTAATTAGATGCATATAGCCCATCATTAGCAGTAGCAACCCAAACTGGAATACCATACACAAATGATTTTTTCTTAAAATGCTCCAAAAAAATCTCATTTTAGCATCTTTGGAGCCACTTACTACAGACTAAAGATGTATTTTGATGTTTTATGTCCTTGATTTCTCCACTCTTATATTATACAGCACATTCAGCTTCACAAATGTTCTCTTCAGAAAAGAAAGATAATGCTTTGATTTATATTAAGATCAGCAAGGTCTAATGCATAGATGAAAGAACTAAGATTTGGGAGATCAAGATTCTCAGTTTTTCACTTGTCTGTCAGGTTATGAAAGCCAAGATTATACTATTCTCTTTAGTCAAATGTCAAAAATCCACTGTGATTGCTGTTCAAATACAACCTGAACTGCGTGGATAAACTTTCTCCAACAATATCTGTAGTCACTTGGGACAAGATCTGAAATCCACTGAAGTTATCCCTTCCAAGAGAAGGATAACATCCCTTCTTATTGACTCATGTGGGTTCTGAATGAGATCCTTATTTTAAACTTGGTGTTTAACTTACTACCTCTTTCAAGATGCAAGGAGTTTCCTGGGAATTAAAGAGTGAAAAAGCGAAGCTGATGACGTAAGAGATTTCCTTCAATGTTATCATAAGGAGATGCCCACTGCTGAAATTATTTAAGTAGGAGTCACAGAGTAATCTTTAAGACGGTTTTACCTCTCACTAAGTACAATAAACTTTGAAAAGTGTAGAAGTCTCTAAGGATACTAGAATAGTGAAATGAAATATTCTTATCTTTACAGAATCTATTTTTTCCTCACAAAAATGTTGACTGAAAGTTTTCCTCCTTACACATAATAAGGGTTTGGTAATTCTTTATTTTTCAGTATTAGCAATATTTACTAGGTGAGTAGTAAGCAGCCAAACAGTAGGACACCATGAGACCAAAGACCAGTCATTTATGTCTGGTTGAGGACATTTTTAGATTTCAAAGCCATTAACCATTTTCAGTGTTAGAATTTTCTATCACAAACCATTTCACATAGGATCTGACCTGCAACTTTTAATGAAAAGATCTGAAAATTTAACAGGAACAATCTGGTAAGCTACATGAATGGTCCTAGAAGTGTCACAGCATAGGAGTGATTAAGGCAGATCCAGAATATATTCCAATATTCTTCACGATGCTCTTATTTTTTTGTCATAGAGTACTAGGTAGTCCTAGGCTTGAGAAAAGAACAAAGTCAACATTTTGTCCCTAGTTTGGAAATATCCATGGGATACTTTCTGTGAATTTTTCATGTATGTAATTGTCTGTTTCCTTTACAGATCCAGTTGTTCTAATAGTTGTGGTGGGTTGACTGTAGCATCCGCTGCCAAGTGCCCACTGCTCTATCACTCTCCTCCTCAGCTGGGCAGAAGTGATACCATATAACAAAGGAGTAGAGATAAGGACAGGGAGACATTACTCACCAGTTATTGGCTGGGACAAAATAGATGAAACTTGAAGAAAAAAATATTTTGTTTTATTACCAATTAAATCAGAGTGAGAATGAGAAATAAAAGCAAAACCTTAAAGCATCTTCCCCCACCCCTCCCTTTTCTCAGGCTCTTGATCTTCTCTGCCTCCTGCCCACAGCAGCACAGGGGGACAGGGAATGGGGGCTGAAGCCAAGGGGGGCTCTGGTCAGTTCATCACACATGGGGCTTCCCACAGGGTAACAGCCTCCTTCAGGCACTTCTACCTGCTCTGGCGTGGGGCGCTCCACCTCCCTCTCCACTGACCGTGCTTTCTGCAGGGCAGCTGCTCTCACACATTTTCACTCGTTTCTCCTGGATGCTGCTTCACTGACACATTTTTTCCCTCTTACCTCTGTTAACACAGAGGTGCTGGCACCACTGCTCATGGGCTTAGCCTTGGCCAGCAGTGCATTCAGCCTGGAGATGCTGGCATTGGTTCTACTGGACATGGGGGCAGCTTCTCACAGAAACCACCCTATAGCTCCCACTACAGAAACCTTACCACACAAACCAAGTGCAAGAGTTTTTCTAATTTTCATTGATATTCATGATACATGATACTCATGAGCGCTGTTCATGTGAATAGAATTAGGCATTACAATAAACTGTCTAGTGACATTTACACCATTTGCACATGCCACAGCTGTCAGTGGACAAGAAATCATATTTTATGACTGTTTCTAAAGAAATATATTTTACCATTTTTTCTCTCATTTTGAGAAGATTAAAACTTACTACTTTTCTAATCTAATCTTTGAAAAGAGCCTTCAACTTCCCTTCTTCTTAAATTCAAATATCCTTTGTTTAAATGATGTCTGTTCTCCTTCAGGTCATGCACTGTGAAGCATGGATTCCAGTTCTAAATTTTGCCTTAAAGACAGTATTTAAAACTCATCTCTCATATTCAAACTTCATATACGGTATGCTCTTACTGAGATTGTTTTATGATGAGAAATAATAAAAAACTTAAGAATATTTCCAAAGTGTAACCAAACAACCATAAGAAGACAATTTTTAGAACACACACTCCACTTACACGCAATTTAAATCCCTGTTACAAAGGGGTACAGCTATTTATTATTCTCTCTGTATGAACAATCCTCAAATGTAAAATGAGGTCCTAGACAGGTTAAATAAGAGCTAAATAATGATCCTAAGCCAATTAGGAATGCAGCAAGTAAAAAACTTTCAATGTCAATAGAAACACATTTTAAAAATTTCATTTAAGAGAATGAAGTCAAGAAGGCAGAATTAATAACTTTCTAAAATGAGGTATAAGAAAAAAGATGGAGAAAAAATTGACGTCATGTCATGAAGCTGTGATTGAAAAAAATAACCGTGGCAAGAAAAATAATTTAATAACTAAGAAGGACTGCTAAAATCCAATATGCTCTAAACAAGGAGATAAACATTAAAAAAGCTGATTAAAGCATTTAACAATTGCACTTATAAATTATTAGCTCAATATTTAGTTCAACCATTGTCTAGATGAAGTAACCACTGCTAACTTAAGCATTGCACCTCACATCCACTATTTGGTTTGATTTTATGAGCTAACTTAAAATATATATTCACCTGAATTTAATTATGTTGTTTCCTTAGACATGTGAGATAAGTAAAGACAGGAATGAAGCAAAAGATACTGGACAGTATCTATCTTCTTCACTGAAATTTTATAACAAATTGACAAATTAATACTTTAAGTGCTACAGTTCTAATTCTGTTGCTAAAAGAGAAGCATAATAACATTAATTTTTGAAGGTGCATTAAAAGATCAAAATAAGAAAATGGAAAAACACTGACTTTAGTTAAACGGATATTGACTCTAGTTAAAACAGGCCATTTTATGGCTTCTTCTCAGTGGGTTGCATTTTTTTTATAGGTGTATCTTGCGTGTTTTTAAGTCTATATAATTTCAGATAGATTAAAACAGTCTCATAAATTATTCAAAATAAGTGTCCTGAATAGCAATAATATATAAAATCTTTTTAATACCAGCATTGTCTTTATATTGTTCCGTTTAGATGCCTTTCCAAATCTAATACATTTATTGAAGTCTGAGAGTCATTAAGTTGTCCCTACTTGGAATTTTCCTTAGTTTGGAGTCAATAAATGCATTGAAAAAGGAGAATAACAAATTTCAAGAGAGCATATTTTACCCTTTCATCTCTATTGTCAAGCTCTAGATAGTCAAAACTGTCCCTAACTTCTTCCCTTCCTAAAGAGGGCTCTTTTTCCCTGCTGATTCTGAATCGTTTATAGCCGTTTGTTGCAGCATTCCAGAAGAGCAAGTTATCCCACCATTTTTTTGTGATTGCTTCTGTAATTTTTGGGCTTCACAATGTTTTCCGTTGGTGTATATGTATTTTTGTTGGGCTATCAATCCTGCCACCTTTTTAGGGGAAGAAGAACTAATTTCAGTGTGTCGGTTCTCAGATGCTTCCATGGTTTCTAACACTTCGAAATCCACCCTTGCTGCGCAAATTGATAGAGGGGCAATTCCAATCTGCTACAGTGTCCACTTCCACACCACCCCTTGAATATTTTTGATCAGGCCTGCTATTGATAAATGGGTGCACCTGTCTAGAGGGAGAAAAGGATCTTCACTCAAGAGTTAACAAGCCTCATTAAAGGAGTTTTAAACTAGATTTGAAGGGGAAAGGGAATAAAAACAGGCTTACTAGAAATAAGCCTGGGAGCAGCTTGTCTGATGATCAAAACCCACAAAATTCTGCCAGGCACCAGTCTGAGCAGTCTCAGAGTCAGATACTGATCTGTTATTCTCTTGATCTGCTTCCTGTTTCTTCCTTCATCATTCCCTGCAACTGGAATAGAGAACTATTTTTCATGTGCTTTTGACCCCTTAACCAGTTAGTCCCAAGAAGCTGATTCCCTTTTTGATTGCCCTTAGACTTCTTACTGCAATTTCAACACTGCCTGCTTTAAAAAGTATTAATAGTTAATAATCTAAGGATTGTACCAGAGAAGAAAGTTTCCTTCTCATGTCTTTAACATAGGTTCTGAGGGGCAGCAGACTTTCTCTACGAAGTTGATCCAGTCTGCATATTAGGCTTTTTGTTCCTCTCAGAAGAAAGTCTCTATGGCAGACATCTTTTTTTTTTCTTTTTCTGTATGGAAGCAGTATTGACACAGGGAGTAGGCTGACTTAACCTCAGCAACCTAGATAAGCCATCCTTCTCAACACTGTTCAGCTGCATCTGCAGAGCCTTGTACCTGTTATGCCGTGGCATCTGGAAGGGTGGGGTGGTAATGGAGGGGACACTCTGCTGTGCAGGGTAGGAAGTTGTCACCATTTCTCCCCTATCTCTTAAGTTATGATGTTCTGCAGATTAAAGATAGGATAGGGAATCCCCTGTATCCTGCACCCTGTCTGCCTGACAGATCTGTCCCTGGGAAGGTATGGGGTTTTTCAAGTAGTCTATCTCTCACTCAGACTGATGCTGCTCAATCTACTCATCTCCTCAACAGTTCTGTCGCTGTTCCTCTACCACACCTCCTAGAGGTGTGCTCACTGCTGCTGTCCCCAGTGTTCTTGCACAGGGCACATCCTGCAGCTGACACCTCGGCAATCAAATGCACAAGATGAGATATGAGTAGACAAAACTCTGATTGCATAATAAGGAAATGATCTTTGGTGGTTCTAGGATGAATAGAGAAAGATTTGGTGTACTGCAAAGTAAACACAGATGATAAGACCAAGAAGGTTCTAATGTCTTTTTAATGTATTTTTTCTCTCCTTCAATCTCCTCCTTTTTTTTTTCTTTTTTTTTTAATGAAGAAAAGTCTTTATTGAAAAGACTTTATAATGATGAGGCTCTTGGCACAGTTAATACCTGTGACATCTAGATAAAAGTCAAAAAGTCAGGTTAGAGCCAGGAGAGGATGTCAAAGGATAAAGTTCCATGAGGTAGGTGACCTGATTTAAAAGCCTGCTGCTGCCAAAAGGAGAGATTCCACATGCTTTGCCATGTGCAAACATAAACACCCATAAACCAGCATTGCTAGTCACATGCGCTCAGTCTTTTGTGCTGGCTCTGGCATTTGTGTGACCCTGTGCTGAACCAGACCAGCTTGCTAAATAGCCAAAAAGCAAATCTGTGAACAGTTACAAGAAGTGATTATATATCCATCAGAATATTATTTTCATTAATCACACCAAGAGAAATCAATTTCAAATAAAAAAGCTGTACAGGTAAATTGTGTATTTTTGTTATTGTCTGAGATCATGTTCCCATACTAGCCCAAATCACTCACTTTTCAGAGGTCTGTCTCCAGGTTTCGTGTAAAAAGTATCCATAAAAAGTACCTACAACCTTGCTCGCAGAAGGTGGCAGTGATAGAAATTTAAGAACTCAAGACTGTAGAGACAGAGGGTTGCTGTGCCTCATGCAGTGTTATACACCCAAAGATGACACAATAAAAAGAAGCAGCCAGAATTGAACTTGGGCAGATTAAACTCAGATACAAGAAAGTGTATTTTTTGGGAAGTGTTTCAGAATCAGAGTAAAATTCTTGCACAAGGAAAACAGGTTCTCCCTCTCCCGGAGTTCGCAAATCGTGATTCAGCAACTTTACAGCATACACGTGTTACTAAAACACACGGATTTTATGTCTACACAAGGATTTTGCTAGGCCATCTACTAAAAAAATACTGTAAACTTAAAAATGGGGGATTTTGCCTCACAATAAAAACATATGTGTTTAACTTGGGATGCCAAGTGTAGGGACACACTATTTCCTTATGCTGCTGTTTAAGTGATTATTGTTTTTACATGGAAGACAAAACTCTAAAAAAATAGCTCTAAAAAAAAAAGAGGACAAGGCTGCATTTCGCTACGACTGGCTTCAAATTGTCTCGCTCGGACACTCATTACAGTAGGGGGAACAAAAGAGAAACTTCCCCGCTTTAACAGGAGGTACGTCTTTGAAGCAGCTGGCATTCCTCCACTGGCAATGCCGAGTGCTTGTGAAAAACCCTTCTGTACTTTTATTTGTGAGGTTTTCGACTACAGCCCCACGCCTTTAACTGACACGCTTCATCCCGGCACTGCCCCTCTGCCGGAGGGTCAGCGGCAGTGC
>JAHLSL010013278.1:539408-684555 GCA_025920805.1 Petroica traversi | reverse complement strand
CCGGTTCCGTCCGCTCCGCCTCGGCAGCGGCCGAGCGGGGAGATGGTCTCCAGAGCCGCCGATCGGCTGCTGATCATCGTGTCCGTGCTGGAAGGTAAGCGGGGAGGGCGGGAGGGTCGCGGCCTCCGGCTGCTGCGCGTCCCTTCACCCCGAAGGGAAGGTGAGGGATGGTCACTGCCACCTCTGGTGACTTGAGCGGGGTAAGCCGAGCAGCGGTGAGTAAACCGGTTTTATTAAAAAGTTTTGGAGGTACGTATCTTAAGGCGCGGTTTGGCTACCCCCAGTTAGGTTTTGGAGTTATTTATACAATGTATTGTTTTAAATGAATGAGAACAGTAACCGTCCTTTCCTGAGCATTTGGATTGGGTTTTTTAAAGTAGTATTTTGGTATTTCTATCCTTTTTTAGCAATCTGCTGTAAGCTTTTTTTTTTTTTAAATGTTGAGTGAAATGTACAGCTAGTTGTTCACCCTGCATTTCTACAGGTTTTAGTTTCTGTGGTCTGAATTAGTGTCTGTGTTGTTCGCTGCAATGTCTTTTTCTGTTTTGGGCTGTTTTGGCGATCATGTGGGCTTTTGGGTTGTTTTGTCTGAATGCTTTCTCTTTTTCAAGTAAATCCTATTACCTCTCTGTCCATTTATGTAATTTGCCAGTGGAGCTTACATATAAGATCCTGTCGTCTGACATGCTTGTGGTATCATCTCCCCACAGGGTGATATCAGTAAATTTTCACTTATAATTTCAGATCAGAATACTAGATGATCCTGAACCCAGGACCAATCCTATACAGTTTTAGGCACTTTCCTAATTTGGTAATGATTTTTTTTTCCCCCCAGCAAGTGGCAGGAAAAACGCCTTTCACTACTTATGTAAGATCATATCTTTCGATTATGATGTCAAACAGTCATAATATCTTCACTTGAAGTAGAACATTTGCTCTCTTTCTCATGCCTGCTGCCTTGCCTGTGAGCATTCACAGATTTCTCAAATAATTCTAACTTCTTGCTACTTCTTCTTTGGTTTTTGCTACTTAATTTCTTGTTTCTTCACAAATAGTCTGTTTCATGTTACGTTCTTTCATATTTTGGCACAGTGCAAACACGTTTTCTTTAAAGAACAGAACAGGGAAAGTGATATGGGGAATGAACTTCACATGATTAGTTTGTGGAATAAATTTGTGCTCTTGCTTCTTTTTTAGTAATGGTGCATGCAATGTCACTTTTACAGGGCGCTGTTTTCCAAAACGACCCAAGCACATGCTTGTAGTTGAAGCCAAGTTGGATGGTGAACAGTTGGCTACTGATCCTGTGGAGCACACTGATCAGCCAGAATTTGCTACAGAATTGGCCTGGGAACTTGATAGGAAAGCACTTCATCAGCATAGGTAGTGCTAAAAAGTGACATCTGATTTGTAGACAAAATTTAATTTTCATGTCTTTACACAGTTTTTATGTTACTTCATCTGAATTGTTTCTAGAAACTTTCTTCTACTTTTATCTGCCATGATGTTGTAAGAAAAAATTTACTATTGTATGAAAAAAGGTAGTATGTAGCAAAATAAGTGGTGATTAAAAATTCTAAGGTTTTTACACTATTTAAAAAAACACCCCATAGGCACTTGAGGTGAATTAGTGATTACAATTCAAACATTGGAATCAAGCTTCCTTATGTGTACTGTGACACAAAATTTACTTACCTTTAAACTTGAAAAGCTCATTTAAAAAGTTTTTGAAAATGTTGAGGAGATAAGCTGAGAAATTGAATGTTTCCATAACGTTCATTTGGTTTTAAATGTCTTACAACTTACAGGTTTTAATATTATCAAAGAAGTTAAAAAGGATGTGTCAGTTTTGTTTGACAGAGAAAAATTACTGTATGTGCCATGTGCTAGACATATTATCTGTGCCTTGATGTAGTTAGGTGCTTACCTAAAGTCTTCTCCACAAGTTCTGTTTTTAAGATACCCCTACTAGTGAAATTCAAATTTTGTGTGAGGCGCTGTGCTTAGTTTTTTAAGTGGATGAGGTATTTATTTGTTGCTAATGTCTTTTTAACACATCTTGAGACTCTGAGGCTCTAGTGCACTCCTCTTAAAAAATTAATCTGCTTGTTCATTCTCTCCCCTAATGATGACTTTTTATATGTTCAGTATAAAAATTCTGTTTCTGACTTAATGAAACTAGTTATATAACAAGTTTTGCTGGAAACTTGTGAAATATCTTTGAGAAGTAATTGCAGAGGTACATTTTATATTTAATATTTCAACTGAGTTTCTCTCTCAGGCTGCAGCGTACACCTATCAAACTCCAATGTTTTGCACTGGATCCCGTATCTTCAGCTAACGAGAATATAGGCTATATTGTACTTGATTTAAGGGCTGCACAGGAAAAGAAACAGGTATGTTATGGAGTATAAAGGTTTAAATTTTTTTTTATACAACAATATGGTTACAGATAATATAATTTGAACTAAAGCATAGGCTGAACTTTCAAGTCTCATTTTGGAGTACTACTGATTGATCTTGTATGGGGGATTTTGTTGCTTTTTCTTTAGAGGGGAGGTTTCTTGACTCTGAGAACAAGTGCAAATGAAAAAATATCATTGTACTAATCTTGCTTACTCTTGAATTGGATAATTAGAACACTAGCGACCAATTAATCTACATGATTTCATTATTTAATCAACTAGAAAAATTTATCTAAGCAATAGATACAGAGCAATTGGATTGACTCTCCATCATTAAATCAAACCTTAAGTTGTTTTTTTTAAGTGGGCCTCCAGGGAAGGATATGTGTTAAGCAATCATTTCTAGCCCCTTAATCCAGCATAGTGGGAACATAATACAATTGTTTATATAAAATTAATTAGCCAACACCCTTGTATCAAGCTTGATCAAAACATAACTTGATATGGCTCATAACAGGAGCCTGGTGTCCCATTTTGACATCACTCTTCTTGAGAATTTTCAAAGCATATGACTTACTATGCCTAGTCAAGGATTTGAAGGTTTTCTAAATAAAGATTTATGGTATTTGTCTCTTTCTAACTTTTTCACTGCACAAGTCATTGGAAAAAAAATTAAGTTCAGCTAGTTGTCCAGTAACCATTCTATAGAATAATTTAGTACAATGATGTACTAAATAAACCAAACTTTTAGAAATAAAAACCGAAGTGTATTTCTGTAGATGATGAAGTAGAAGTGCTAGGTTAAGACTGAGTTTTCTGTAACAGTAGTATACTTTTTTCCTGTGCTTTTTAAATGCTTTTGGTTCTTATTTTTGTTTTTTTACTTTGTAGGCACCTAAATGGTATCCTTTGCTTAGTAGCAAGTACCCTAAGTTTAAACCTGAAATACAAATTGGTATTGCATTGGAGGCAGATTCAAAAGCAGTGGTAGATGATTTTAAAGCAAGAGAGGCACCCCCTAGAGAAGGGAAGGGTAAGTAACATAATATCACTCACGGAATAAAAAAATTTCCAGTGCTAAGTGATGTATAATTTGTTTCAAATATGTTGCTTTAAGGCTTAAGAGAATTTCATGGCAGTTCCAATGCAAGTCTTCTACACTTGATTATTGTACTTTGTGGTAGTAAATTTTTCAAGGATTCTATACTGTGGTATTTGTGTGACTTTTAGGGGGGCATGTTGCAAACCAACTGATATTTAAAATGAGGATCAGCAGCCCGTAGTTAACTCACTTGGGCATTTTACTTGTGTTTATGGGCTTTAGAAAGTAATGAAAGAAATAGGAAAGGAGCTTCTTTACAGAATGTAAAGTTTCAGTAGTTTGGGCTCGGAACTGTAATGTAGTAAAAAGTCTCATTTATTGGGTAGGCTTGCTTCCGTTTTGGTGGGTTATTTTTCTAATCTTAAATCATGTCCTATTGCTAAGGGTTTTTTTGTGGTAACATCTGCTTACTGTTGGGACTCATTCCAATTCTGGATTCTCTTGTTCATCTCTCTCAAAAGAATTTAATGAAATGTGTCAAAAATATATTGAAACTCAAATGTTAACACTAGTAGGTGTCTTTATGTGCTGTGGCTTTAAATCACTTTTTAATTTTTTTTTTTTAAATACAAGTTAGTAGCTTTTAAAAAACAAAGCCAAGGTCTTAGAAACTTGATTTAAAGAGCTTGTAAACAGATACAGTTCTATCTTGCCCTGATCCCCACCCCAGTGCCTACCTATTAACTCTTGTAGAATGAGCCTTTTGGCACAACTAGTGGATTATCTCCTGTGTACTTATCAATACTTTGTGCTGAAGCTAACTTTTCTCTAATTCCATCATCTCTCTGCTCCTGATCTGTGGCTGTGATTTTGTAAGAATGATCAGTGGCAGCAAGTGTTTTACAAGCTTCTGGCCCAGAATTCATTTTCTTGGCTGCATTCCAAGATTGGTTGAGACAGTATTTAAATTTCACTGTAAGTGCATAGCTTACTCCATTCTTGCAGATATGGAATTTTCCCTGCGTTTTGTTGTATATTTGTAAAACTTGTAACGGAGGCAAGGAACTACTGTAAATGATTCCTTAGTCTGTACTTCTCATGTGATATTTGTGCCTGCAAGTTCTACTATCCCTCATGATACTGGCAAAAAATTAAACTGTCACTCAGCAGCACTGTTTTCCACTTGTTTTCTAAGGAATAATTGCTACAAACAAGTTTGCCACCCTTTTTCTTTTGTCATGTCAAAATTAGTCTATATTATATTTATGTAACGGGGTAAAACAAACTTGTTGGTTTTCACAGTTCTAAATTAATGTTCCAGGCATTGTGTCTGACAAAACTGGATTACCCAGTTCTAGTCTAGTCACATATTTTTCTATTTTGTAGTACTACATATTTTTTACTTCACTGTGTCTAAGGCCTCCACTATTTGAAATGGAGCTTTTTTGTTCACAGAGTGATGAGGTATTATTTCTATTTGGCACAACCTGAGGGGCTTTGAAGTGTGTTGAATTACTGACACTATAGAACAGAAACTAGCAAACCAGAATACAGTGTTTCATGCACTGACGTTTTAGATGAAAAATCTTTAAATGAACCATTCTAAAGGTCTGTGGATTAGCACACCATATTTGTTCCAGCAGGTTGCAATATGCAGTTCCTGTCTTGCATTTCCTTTAATGAGCAAAGTAAAGAAACATCATGGTATACTCTAGCCTAATGAAATAAACTTTGTCACTGTAATATTTCTCATTGTAATACACAATAAAAATAAGGACAAGAATTCTGTCTAGCATTATGCTCAACGTAGCAGCTGTGAAATTCAGTTAATTTCTGTAAATTTCAGTTTTTGTAGCTGTACCAAAGTACACTTAGCAACTTTTTTTGTGTTTTGCAAATACTTTCGTAGCAGGCATCAGTATCTTTATTTGTTATTTTTCTTTCCACATGTGTAATGCTTAAAAATAAAATTGCAATTTTATGTAGATTGGTGCTACTGTTACAAAGACCACTAGTTACTTATGTTTATTTCTTTTCTCTTAGTATTCACCCTTTTTCCTGGACTAGACCCTGAAAGTATTGTGCCAGTCCTTAATGAAGAAGAGGGTTATCATCAAATTGGACCAGAAGAGTATTGCAAAGATCACTTTGTCTTGTCTGTAACCATTGCATTTGCCACACAGTTGGAACAGGTCTGTTTCCGTTCTATGTGTAGTTTCTAAGAAGTATTATCCCACATTAGTATTTTCACCCTCCCATTCCTCATTTTTAACTAGGTTTTTCTTATTGTTTTCTAAGTTTATTTCAAGAAATCACCTTGTCCCATAGTAAATTTGTATTAATTTTAAAACTTTTTAAAGCCTTTAACATGTCAGACTACAGATGAAATATAATTCCTTTGAAGTGCTAAAGCTGTATTTACTTAATCATTCTTATGAAATGCATACTTCTCTACTGCAATATAGTGTAAGAAGTGTGTGTATGGAGAGTACCAGTCTTCAGTGTGGTGCCCATGCACTGAAGTTCAAACAAGGTGAAATGCTTTTCAAATATGCAAGACAGAGTTCATATATTGCCTGAGGGAAGGACTTAATAGCTTGGATGAAGTGCTATGCTAATGGTTGTTTCAGCTTTAGACCTCATCTGCTGTGTTTATGCTGTACTGACAGCATGGTTTTAATTGGACTAGAACTCACAGTGAAAGATAAAATCTCCTCAGTCTTGTCAACTCTTTTTTTCAGGGAAAATAACTTCCCATGTAGGAATTATGGAACCTTGAGAAGTAAATTTATTGTGGTCATTCTGGGTAGCTTGTGCCTCTTTTAGCCGTTGAAATTGCAGTTGCAATTGCCTACAGGATGAAGTAGTGGTTCATCTCCTTCAGTCTTTTATTCAAGCACCTAAATTATGTGACAGTATCTAATCTGCATTATTAATATTGGAAATAATAATGTTATTAAATATAATATTAGATATGTCAGTTACAGCCCTTGATGTTGATAAATCTTAAAGGTAATTCAGAATATTTTGCAATTTGTTGTCATTGTTATGCTTGTAAATTGAATTTTGCTCTTTTTTACTTCAAAAAAGAAAACATTTTTCATTTGAGTATTACTATAATAAGTTATATGTAGAGTGTAAACTAAGATTTGGGTCAGCTGGTCACTTTAAGCTCTAACTTCCAATCTATGTCTTCAGAATTACTGTAACTCTGCCTCAAGGAGAGATAGTTACTCTCTTCCTCCTCTCTTTCAGTTAGTTCCTAGTACTATGAAACTCCCTGATCGACAACCTGAGTTTTTTTTCTACTACTCATTACTGGGAAATGATGTCACAAATGAACCTTTCACAGATTTAATTAATCCAAATTTTGAGCCAGAAAGAGCTTCAGTTCGAATACGAAGTTCAGTAGATGTTCTTCAAGTTTATCTTTGTGCACAGTCAAAATTGCAGGTAAGCTGTTACATTTTAAATGTGAATGAAAGTAAACTATGAAAATTAAAGAAATCAGATATGTCTCAGGCTATATCTGTGAAGCAATTGTATTTCCAAAGCTAAGATTGTATTATAATATTTTGGCTCAAATATAAGTCAATTCTCTTGCTGATATGAGGGGAAACCCTAGCAGCAGCTTTCCTAGCTCAGGAGGAGTGCTGTCTTTTTAATTAGTTGCTGTTACAGCAAGCTGGTTTAAATGTCATGGTAAAAGGTGTTGCTGAAACATGATCTTCCCAAAGAGCTAATGTGGCACTCTGGGGAGCTCTGAGCTCTGTGGCCTGCACTGCAATCAGACCATCTGCAATCCAGAGTCTTGCTTTGTGCTACCTGTGGTAATCCCATGCCAGCTGCTCAGGTCACTCTTGCCTAGGTTATAAAATCACTGTCATCAGCACTCTTTGTGAGTAAGGAGGGAGGTCTGACGTTTTTCCCTGCTCTGTTGCCAAATGCTGTTTGTAAATACACTACAGACATTTTTGGACTGTTACAGGATATTGATTGTCTTTCGCCTTGCCTTTAAATGGGGCACATGGATTAGTGGTGGGTTAGCAGTGTTAGGTTAACAGCTGAACTTGGCAGTTTTAAGGGTCATTTCCAACTTAAATGGATCTATGATTCTAAATGTCAGATAGTACTTAGTGTTTTTGGCAATCTGTGCGTGGTTCAAACTAATTACACAGCAAGAGTCTGCTTTGTTGAGTGAAGGTGGTGTAGGGTTTCTAATAATGTAGTTGCTAAATAAGGCAGTGTTAATCGTACAAAGTAAGTTGTGGATCTGGACCCTTTTAAAATTATTTTTCTTTAAATTTATACAGATGATTCTAGGGGTTTATGCAAGTAGTTTAAGAATGTTTTTGTTTAGATCTTGTTTCAGAGGTTTTTTTGCCTCAGTTCTAAATATTTTTAGAGGAACATCTGTGCGGATGTGTTTGGAATTTAATTTTACTCTAGAGTATTTAATATAGTATATATGGTACATATGTACCTATATGGGAAATTATGTACGTTTGCATGCTGTAAAGAATAACCTTTTGAGCAAAAGCTCTTGTGCTCTCAGATACACATTTTGATTTAGTTTTCTTTCTTTGCCTTCTCACTCAGCATCTTAAAATTCAGGATATAGGATCAGAGCTTAATTTTAACATGTTTTTCCAAAAAAGAAGACTTTGGTTTTAAAAGGGGCTAGTTGCCAGACTAGGGTGTGTGTATATATGTATTGTATGTATGTATATGTACGTATGTATAGTTACACCTAAAAATGTATACTGGCATGTCACACCTTTTAGCATGACAGTTTTCCTTAAGTGCAATAAATATTAAGGATAGGAATTCAGTGTTCCAGTCTGCTAAATCAAAACTGAAGGGACTCTTCTTTGAAACTTACATACTAATTTGCTTTTTCTCAGAGAGTAACTTTGAGGAAAATAGATTACCTTAGTGTGTGGTTTTTTTAAGTTCCCTCTTTCACTTGTATGTATAAATATTAAGCTGTGTAAGGAATAAACAGTTGAGTCAAGTTATCAAATAATGATGTTTACGAGGAATTAAAACGACAGTTACTTAATTCCAAAAATCCTTGCTGCTTAAGGGGTGTCTAAATATATGCCCAAAGCCTTCAAGTAACCTTTTTCATTACTTTGCAGTCACGCATTTTATATGCCTGTACTTTAAGGGCAAGAATCTGTACTGCATTTAGAAGCCACATAATTTATCCTACAGGAGGAATGATATGGCAGGCCCTCAGAAGGGCAGTGCAGTGATTTTCTGCTGCCCAGTCAGCGAGCAAATCCCAACTGCTCAATACTGACATTTTGCAGCTGTTTGTGTTCTCAGCGTGCAGGGATTAGGTTAGGGATGATAACTTGTATTAATGCTACCTTTAGTGGAGGGTGGACAGACAGTTCAAGAGCAGATCACACATACCCGTTACTTTCTGGCACCTCTGTGTGTGTGCAGATCCATCTTTGCTGTGGGGACCACTCTCTTGGAAGCACTGAAGTTCCCCTGTCTGGACTACTGAAGAAGGGAAGTGTGGAGATTGACCAACACCCTGTGGCAATAGAAGGACCATTTGTCCTCATTCCACCAAACAGAGCTAAACAGAAACTGCCTCAACTGCCTTTGGAGCTGGCTCCTACTGTTGGGGTATCTGTAATTCTTCAAAGGGAGAACTTAACTACTCAGGTATGGCCTACCTAGCATTCATTGTTGGTTTAGATTCTGTTGCACAATTTCACGTTAAAAAGCTGTTGGTGTTTCTAAATCGTATTTAACTGGCTTTTATGTAAAAAAAAACAAAACAAAACACTGAAAGAATGGATTGCTTTATATGAATAAACCTTTCATTTTTCTATGTCTGAAAAGTAATCTCATTCTATGAAATGTCATAGACAGAAATTTTCAGTGCAAGCCATGATTAATAGAAAAACTATATCATTTCATTCAGCCTTCAATTGCCTTAAATGCTGCAACTGAACCTAAACAGCCACAGGAGAAAGTTCTTTCACCTGTTAGTGGTAAAGCAGAGAGCCAGCGGCAGAGATCCCAAAGTGTTCCATCTCAAGCTGACCAGTGTTCTTCAAAAGAAGATGTAGCAACAGAAAGTGAAGTGGAAAGTCTTAAGTTTGAAAAAGGCACGAAACCAAGGAAAAGAGGTATGTGGTGGATAATTTTTGCCCAGTTGCCAGGTGTGGTCTTGGATCGTGTACTACTTCTTTCAGTATATTTGTGAAGTAGTACTCATTTGTGGTGATAAATTTCAGGCAAGTCAAAATTATTTGCATAAAACGAATAACAGAAGGGGTTGTTAAGTACGGAATGATGCTTGTGAAGTACACTTGCAAGAGCCAGATTGGGGATTTGGGTGATTTTAGATTACAAGTGATGTGGATGATCATCAGCTTGAAAAATCATAACAAAAGTTTTTGGAATTTCCTGTAGTTGTGAATGAGCAGGTTTAGTCGAATGCCCATGAAGAAGCTGACTTGCACAATGAGATGAAATGGTCTAATTTGTTAAACAGATAATGTGGGATTTTAAAGCTTTCTAAGGAATTGACTAGGTGGATAATAATTTGTGAAGACATATGTTCATGTAGAACAGATTCCTGGACAAAACCAAGCAACAGGGTTGTTTTGTTTGTTTGTACAAGATCATTTTGTTTGGACTTGGTTGCCCAAGCCCTTGAAAGACTTGTTTCGGATTTGAAAACTGAGTTATGGAAGAGGAACAGAGATAAGAAATACTATAATAATAAAATAAATCTCAAAAAAAAGTTTTGCTAAACATTACTGACATTAATCTTCTTAAGAGATGGTCTAATGAATAAAGTGGAATTATTACTTTTCTAAGGATATTTATATTGCTGGTCTTTTGAGATTTGTCCTAAAGACACCCTGTTCTGTAGAGGAATTTTGTGTCCTAGAATGTGCTCTCGGGATTTGTCTGCTAATTCAGCTAAATTTTCTTTTAATCCTAACTGATCTTATCTAAGCAAGGATTAAGTCCTTTATGTGAAATGTAAAAAGAAAGTATTGTGAACCCAGCAGCTGGTTTGAATCTCTGATTATGAAATCCAGAATTGTGGTTCTTTTATTAATAGCAACAGTAATTTTATAATTCTGTTTTGCTAAGATGTAAAACATGTCATGTCACATTTGTCTTTCAGGTCTGCTGGCTGGCTGCCCTCAAGAGGTTAACAAACAGTGTTTAGAAGAGCTTCCAACTTTGAAAGCGCAGAGCAGAGCAAAATCACCTCTGTTAGATCTGCAAAATCCCAGTAAGGCAAAATTTATCAAATTTAGTCCATTAAATGAAATTTGACTGTAGTAGCAACTTAAATGAATTTTAACAGTTAGCTCTATGTACTTTTTGTTTTGTGATATCCTCAAAATTCCACTTGGCCACTTCTTTGCATCAGGCAATCTATTGACATTTTACCAGAATCGCTTAAAATTGTTTCTTTCCTGTGTTGTGTTAACTAGCTGATGTTGAAGTATTTTTCTTTTTTGTAACGTTAATATTAATGCAAACAAAACACTTAGGAAAAGGAAAAAATAATAAAATCAGTGCAAGTAATGATGTCTTTCTTTAAAAATTACTGAAGTGGAAATGTTTTAAATAGTTACAGAATATCAGAACAAGTAGCAATTACAAAAAGCAGTTGAGTTCTTATCTGACGTTTTCATTCCCTCTTTTTTTAGGGACTTGAGAGCCCAAATAGTCCTTGATGACTTAAACAAAATGTCTTGAACATTTTTGAGAACTGCTTTTCAAGATCTGTCTGTGAGACTTGTAGTTTGGTGTTTTACTCTTTGAAGGCAGTATTGGGTCTCATTCTAAGGATGTGAGAAGCCTGGATGCAACTGGACAGGCACTCAATGTTGCTTTTGTTTCCTAAATTATAAAATGAATGTCACAGGTGGGATCTGTGACAGAAGCAGATGTGCTTTGCACACTTTCGTTTACTTCAATAGCTAAGCCTCAGCTTGGGGCCAATAGTTGATGCTGCCTTACATGAGCACTGTAATTGACCTGTTAATCTGTCTTAGTAATTCCCCTAAAGAAGTTAGTTATTTAAAAAAAAAAAGCCTAAATTACTAGAACTACTTTTTCCTCTTGTGCATGCCCTCAAGTTGGCTATGAACAATTAATATAAACTGAGGCCTTATAGTGTCTTTCTGAAGAATTTAGTATCTTGCATCTTAGTGTGAACTTCTTTCAGTGAGTTAAAGCTACATAGCTTCAAAGATTAATAAAGAAAGGAAAAATATTAGAATCCTTTAAGAAGATTATAAGTATATTGGGCTTTTGGTGTTTTTTCTTTGGAAGCAGTAACTTACAGCAGGAGTGGTTATTTTTCACAGTATTCATTTATTTTACAAGTAATTGAGATCTCTTAGAGAAGCAGCCTATCTACTTGCTTTAAAAATGTTACACTAATCTTTGATAGATTTTGGGTTTTTTGGGCCGAACAAGTTATAAAAAAGGCAATGAATTCTCTTTTGTGTTTTCAGCTGATAGTAGTCCAGTAGCAGCATCTCAGCCCAACCCTGTGGGTGCGTCCAGTTCTTCAGAGCATACGTCAGCACAGAAAATTCTCATTCCAGCAGCCTCTCACCATTTTTGCTTTTCAATAGACTTAAGAAGTATACGTGGTCTGGAAGTTAGTTTTCCAGTAAATTGCATTTTAAGGTACAATTTATTCTTGTTATTCTTGGTAAATACAAAGCCTTTATAATCTGAATTATCGCTGGCAGTATGCTTCTGTGCTTCTTCATGCCTTTTATGTAGCTGATTTTCAGTAGCAAAATACTTTAGGATGTTCATCTGACTCTTCACGAAACTGAGCATTAAAAATGGTGTGTAAATCTTTACCTTTTCCTGTAATTTGTATTAAATCTCATTTGAATGTCTGAGCTGAGACAACAAGGAATATCAGTCTTTAAAGAAAGATGAGAATTACTTGTCTTATTACCTTCTGGCTACATTTTCAGCTGATCAATGAAGTATTGTTTTTTTGGGGTTTGGTTTGTTCTGTTTTGTAGTTTTCCATGTTCCACAAGGACTTTTGTAGTGTTTTAGTAAGACACAGATCACCTGATGCACAATCTAGTTTTAATGAAGGATCAGTGTCATTAAATGCATTTGTAAGAGACTTGTAGATACACAGATTTTGGTAGTTTAAAAGAGAAATTCTGCTTATGTTATAGTAATTATTGATGGTGTATTTTAATTCAATGATTAACAGTTTTACAGTTTGTCTTCTCATTTTCATTAGGGCACTTTCAATGTTTGTGATGAAATACATCATTAAATGGTGATTCAGTGTGAAAGTGTTGAGTATTTCAGGCTGGGGAGCTGCCTCTGCATTTGCTCTGTCTCTTTTCTGGCAGAGTTTGATTCTTGCGGTTTTAACTGGTCACGGAGAAGTCTAGTTATGATGGTGATTCTTGGGGTTTAGATGTTTTCTGAGCTAGGTTGAAAAGGCGTGGATGGGATGGTGGGGTGGAATATTTTAAAATACAGCTAATATAGAGTGCATCATTAATGTCTTTCCATATAGGCTACATTACTAAATACTATCTGGAAAGGAACATATCATGGATGGAATTTTGTCACATAAAATCTTTCATGTAACATTTCAATAATTAGTTTCAGAACAGTAACAACACATAGGTTTTGTTTTTTCATGCACTTGAATTTTTATGGTCAGTGATGAACATGGCAGCGAATCATGAAGAGAAGAAACATCCAGATACATAAATGTTAAGAGAAGTTGCAGGATAAAAAATTGCATGTTCACTGTAGATTGGAAGCATTATTTTATTCCAGTCTAAACAAGCTCCTTCAACAGCTCTCCACAAAAGATGAAATATGCAATTTTTATATAAAGAGGCATAATTTGATGCAGCTTTTATTTTATTAGGAACTTAGCTGACAGCTGACATCACCAATTTGAACAAAATTAAGTTTAAGAGGTTCATGGCCTCCCCTTTGTTGTAGTCTATCATGCCTGAAATGTGCCAGTAGAGTAGTTTCAGGCCACATTTTAAGTCATATTAGTAAAATTATTTGACTTGCCTTTTAGCCAAATAAACTGTGGAAATGAAAAGCTAATGAAATTTTCAAATGGTTCTGACACTGTATACTTATGTATACTTAGTTATCAGTTATTGCATGTTAGTCTAGTCTTATCTGTAAGTATAGTTACAGGTATTCTCAAGTAACAATCTACATGTAAATATAATTTTTTTTCTATTTCTCTGCTCTGTTTATATAACAATTGCAGAGTTTTAGTAAAATATGAATTCATCTGGTTGTGAATAAACAGGTTATTAGAACTTTTTTTATCAAAGTAGCAGCCCCTATAAAGAACTTGGATCATTCCTGAAGTAAATAGAAAACATGAATTCTTGAGAACTAAATTCTGCTGTTGTATGTACAGTAGAAATTTCTCAAACTTTGATACAAGTAATGCTTTAGTAAATGATATCTAAACTGGTTTTCCTGTTGCAGAAGATCTAAGCAAAGTTGCCTATTTATAGAATTATTTTTTATTGTTTTTATTAGGTACTCGTATCCATTTTTTGGCAGTGCAGCACCTATTATGACAAGTCCACCTGTAGAAGTCAGAAAGAACATGGAAGTCTTTCTTCCAAAGTCATATTGTGCATTTGACTTTGCAACTATACCTCATCAGCTTCAAGATACATTCTTCAGGTAATAACTTGCAATTTTTTATCTTAAATACGCACTTTGTTGTACATGTAGTCACATTAAGATTGTCAGTTTTAGAATTTAGTAAACATTCAATACTTAATAGTCTATGCTTCCAATTTCTCTTAATTACATTTATAGTCAGGAATTCTACAGTTCTTGATTTTTATCTTTTGCATACTTTGGCATTGTTGCTTACAGAAACAATGCAATTTTTAAAAGTAAATCTTGGTAGCATCATTTTTGACAAAGTGCTAATTGATTTTTTTTTTCTTTTTAAAATGCAATGACTATATTATATCTTTGAAGATAAAGCAGGTACCTGGAAAGCAGCTCACAGTGTTGAGGGCTGTGAAACAGTTCTCCCAATAAGTCCACCAATAAAGGATAAGGTGTAAAAAAAGAATCATCAAAATATTGATATTTTGAAAGCAGGAGTGGAGGGAGATGTGTTCTGAGTGACAGTAGCTAAAATTAATTTGTAAAGATTTATAAATTAAAATTATCAAGGTGTGTCAACATTATTCTGTCATTCACTTTCACTGTTATATTTTTAGTCCCTAGTAACTGAAGAAAGAAATCATAATCTGACTGAACCAAGTGATGGTGAAGATAAGTCAGTCAGTCTCATTCATCTACGTGATAGGGAGTAAAACTGTCTCATTGTTTGACATTTGTAACCATCACTGATTTAGAAAGTTCCTTTTTGAACATGAGGTTCTTCTGAATAAGAATGCTTCCTCTTTCATATTGGTGCCTGACACTAGGATAATTTCTTTGTTTTAGATTGCCTCTGCTGGTTGAATTGTGGCACAAGGATAAAACAGCCAAAGACTTACTTCTAGGGGTGGCGAGGATTCAGCTTTCAAATGTTTTGGCTTCAGAAAAAACCCGCTTCTTGGGTGGGAATGGTGAACAATGCTGGCGTCAGACTTTTAATGAAACAATAAGTGTCACAGCAACACAAGGGTAAAACTATTTTAAAAATACTTAAATCTGAGCAAGTTTTCTAGAAATATTTGTTTAGTATTTCTCTGAAAAACAGCAAGCTCTTCCTGCTTGGCTTTTTGAATAGGTAAACAGCCTGTGCAAGTACTTCAGTATGCAGAGGAGGGAATAGGCATCCAAGAGATGAAAAGCTAAATTGCCATGATTCATGTTGGACAGTGTCCACACTACTACCAAAGTCATTATAATAAACCTCTATACAATCATGATCCTGGGTAAATTAAACTTCACGATTAAGAAAAAAATATTTGAAAAAGAAGTTACTGAGGCACTTCCTTGAGTAAGTTACTCAGTTACAGAGAGTGCTGGTATTCCAGAAAATAAGTTCATGTTGTATGTCCATAATATGCTCTTAGATACAGCTGACTTCAGTGAAAGTTAGGAGGACAGACACGTCCAGAGAATGGAGACATCTCCTGTTTGAGGATAGTAGCAGGAGTTTCAGCTTGTGTACAGCAGATGGAGCAGTTTTAGCTGATCTTCTGTCTGAAGACAAATGTTCATTTACACAGAGCAGTGATGGGTTTATGTGTATGTGTATCTTTTTTAATTTGTAGTTACATCTGTCCTGTGTCCTTGTTGAAGATGATTAGTATTCACAATCAGTGTAGACACCCCTAGACCCTCATCTTTTCTGTGTGATGCTGGAACCTTGATTATGCCCTTAGAAATACACATAATTGCTATTACGACTGAAGTCAGTTTTGAACTTCAAATACAACAGATTAAAAAAAGGCATGTTACATTTAACTCTCAGGTAATGTCATTTTAGTGACTGGTATCCCCCCTTCCTCCAAACTTAATAGAAAATTGACCTTCGACTTGTTTAACCTTCTGTGTGAAAGCCAGCATGGCCTGATTCTGTGAAGAGTTACTTTAAGGTCTCACTATACATTAAGGTTCATACTTTTACTGTTCATTGAAACGTGGTTTTGCACAAAACACAACCACTAGATGGCATTCTCAAAATGTAATCCGGTCTGTGTTTTGCTGTGCTGACTCCTTATACTTCATCTTGTTGGTGTAACCTTCTTTTTATACTGGTCTGTTCAACAGATTTGTGGAATCAATTACTCAGATTTCTGAGGTCCTCTAATATGCATCTTGTTTTCTTTTTTAATCAGTAGCTGATGGAAAGTTGCAAGAATTGAATGCAGCCATTTATTTTAGCTTAAGTACAAGCATTATTGGGTTTTCTTCCCCTTGCAAATAACTGTAGAAGGCTGCACCCTTGTAAAAAACATTTTTGTATTTGCTGAAAGTGAATTTCTGTGAAAACTACAGTGATGGTTATTTTCTCCAGCATCTTGTTGCTTGATACATTCTACAGCTTCTAGGTGATAAGTCACTATGTAATTGCCTTAGCCTTACTGATGATTACTACTGAGATGAGAGGTTTTGTTTTCACCAAGGTCTACACTGCAGTGTACTTTCATGTGAGACTTTTGATACATAGAGTTATGTCTTCCGTATGTTCCTTCTCTTAATATCTTTCTGTGGGAAAGATTGGCTGGTTTTGCTACATTTTGGCTTTGATTAGAGAGGAGGCAGTTGGAAACAAACTGTACTTAAGCAGAAAGCACAACTTGCAAATTAATTTATTAAGATATCTGTTATCTAGGCATTGTTTCACTGTATAAGGGCCTTTATCTTCTGAGTGGATTTAAAGTCACCAGTTCTGTGCTGAAGCTTCCAGAGATGTTTTTTAGTAATCCACAGATAGTTTACCACGAAAGATATGCTGAGTTACTTAATTGTGGATTGCTAGAAGATTACTGTTAAAGTCTAAACAAGGAAAACTGAGGAAATTTACTGAGTATTTTAAGTTGAAATGAGCAGCAATGCCTGTATGAACAGTTATATCATTAGAAAGATTTAAGACTGTAGGTATAATTTTGGATTATTCCCTCACTGCAGGGATGTGTTGATTATAGTATTCTGTTAGTTAAATAGGTTTCCAATGGCAGGTTATCTGTTTAAGTCAGAAAGCTTGCCATAGATTCATAACCTAGGCCCTTACTTAACAATATACATAGGAGAGCATGTTTGGATTCTCACACAGGCAACAGTTTAGAGATTCTGAGCTTGCACAGAACAACTTCAGCTTTGCTGTTTTGTGTGTTGTCTTACAATTTTCTTTCTTTATCTTTAGACAGTTTTCATTAAAATAACATTCTAATGCTATTTATAGGTCAGGCAGCAGAATAGCAGAGCTTTCGTATTCCATCACCTTGGAAGACTACGGACTTGTCAAAGTGCAAGAAGTTATCGTGTCAGATTCTTCCCAAGTAAATTTTCTATAAATCTTTCCTTTTTCCATTGAATATGTCTTTGAAAAGTTGATGTTCCAATGAAAAATTCACTCTTCTTATCAGGATGTAGGTGGAGGTCAACAACAGCATATGCTTTCCACTCAGCCTCGCTGTGCCCCAGAAAACCATCCAGAACCTCGACAAACTCTGGAATACAAGGCAGCACTGGAGTTAGAAATGTGGAAGGAAATGCAAGAGGACATTTTTGAAAATCAGGTTTTTACTCTTTGTTATGTGTTTGCCAGAGAAGGTTTAGCAGAATTGGTACATTAATTATATTCTATTCTACCTTTTCAAATAAGAACTAAATTTTAGTCATACAGAATATTAAAGCTTCAGATGTAAAGTACTCCATTCACTAATTCCATGCACTTTAGGAAGAAGGTTAATTCTTAAATGAGTGACGGTGATAGGTTTGAACTGCAGAATGCCATTTTCACGATTTCCCATTACTCTTTATAAACTAAATAGATTCAAGATTCAAACTATTGATATTAAATATTAATTCTGTATTCCTTTAGTTACACCTCAAAACCCATTACTGTCTGCTCTTGAAGTAATTTTTGGTGTTCTTAGTCACATGCTTCTTTTTAAAAGATAGTGAAAATCTATTCGTTTGGATATTTTTCTCAAACATGCCTTTATTTTGCATTTTGTACTTCAGTGTAAGAAGTCTTTCACTATCAGAATCATATCTTGAGCTATACAAGTCAGCATACAAACTCTTGCTTGAAGACTTAGCTTTGCTAGTACTCCGAAGGTGCACTTCAAACAATTTTTGTCTGGTTTTCTAGTTTGACGGTTTTGTTTCTTTATTTTTTTTGCCTCTACAAGCTTAAAAAGAAGGAAATGGTCCATATGCAAGCACTTGCAGAGGAATGGAAGAAAAGAGATAGAGAGAGAGAGGCGTTAGTAAAGAAAAAGGTAAGGAAATTCCTTATACTTATAGAAAATCTGACTCCAAATTGTTATAAATTTGACAAGGCATTTAGTAACATGTAACAAAGGGTCTGTGACTAGCTGTTGCACATGCTAATACACATGCATCTAATCTACAGTGCAAAAGAATTAGAAGTAGCCTTTAATGATAGAATATTTGTTAGAAATTTCCTTAGGTTAACTTGCTGGGTATGGGAGCTTTTTGACTTGAATTGCATTTTACCTGCCTGGTTGAAAAGCCCCTCTACGGCCTGGCTGTGCATGGCTGCCCATTAGCCTGTATCAGCAAGAAGGATTCTCCATTGCAAGTTCTTAAGATTAACTAAGAGCTGGAGACTTGTTTTATATAAAAGTTTCTAAATAATAACCACCAATATTTTATTTTTCTCCTTTGTTTAGGTAGCAGAATATAATGTTTTGGAAGAACAACTTCAGAAAACCCTGAGAGATCTGGATAAGCGAGAGCGACAGCTTTTTAGTGCTGAATCAGAGGTAAGAACTGGTCATATTAGACAATGCAGTTGCAGTAGCTACTTCTGTAAGGTTTGGGTTTTCATATACTGACAGTTGTGCTCTGTGTATATTAAATAGCCACATCATAGTGGTGTGTAGAGGAACACTAGTAATTAAGCCAAGTTTTGTTACAATTACACTTCTTTACTGAAATAGGAATTCAGTGATCTTTTAAATAGGTTGCTAGAATTACAGAACTGTAAACCTTCTATTCTTGACAGAATTAGTGTCAGTGCAGACATTTATATAATGTTAGCAAATCTCAGTTTTTAGTACTATGGGTGAGTATTGTACACATACACAAGAGTGCCTCACTTCAAAAAGTAATTGCTAGATTAACTGTTGAAATAGGAGGAGGTGACAAGGAGATCTGGGAGAAACCTCAGTTTTCCAGGTTTTGTTAGCCAACATTTTCAGGGTTCCTACTTCTATTTTTTTTAATAGTACAGGGTCAAAGAGGTTGCAGTAGAAACCAGTAAATACCACTGTACTGAACACCCCCAGTCTGAGGAAGTGGGGTGTGACTTCTGGGGTGCTGGTCATATGAAAAGACAAAATAAAAATAAACTGCCTATTCTTGTATTTCAGAACAAACTGAAAATTATATAGGTAAAATACTGTGGTGTTTTAGCTGTCCAGCAAACTTTGTCTTTCATCCTTGTTACTCAGATTAATTTTTCTAGCATACTAATCCCTTCTGTTCTTGTAACAGAACTGAGAACTCTCAACACAGGAACTGGCTGGCAGAGGCTCTGCCTGTTCAGAACCCTGGCTATCTGTACCTCATGATGTACCAAAGGTGCAGTTTGTGCTGTAAATAATGTTTTGACTTCAGCATCCGTGCAAAAAAATCTGGTGCTCAGGTTTTGCGAAGTTCATTTCAGTTTGAGTTGATATAGTTATTTTGAATCTCATGTATGTTCCTCTAAAAGCTTTCTCAAAGTTTAAAATTCTGACCTGAAAGTTGGAGATAATAAAAATCAGTGGATTCCATAAACTTCTCATCAAAGTGATGTAGTGCTCAGCTTGTAATTATACAGTTTGAGAAGTAGGCCATTGGAGAAGTTTCTATTCAGCTAGTAGTTATTTGGGACAGTAGCGTCTTTCTGGAAAGTTCTAGCATGACAAGGATTGTTCTTCTGTTTTGCTTGATGAGAAATTACCTTTATATGGTGCATTTGAATAGGGCAGTCTCACTGACCTAAACACGTTCTGGCTGTAGCTGTGACTTTCACAGTCTCTGCAGTGAATTGGACTATTTAGTTTTTCACTTTGTAGTAGGAAGGTGGATGTGAAACTTGCCTTGAGCAATCATGTAGAGTCATGTAGAATGTGCAGAACAGCTCCAGAGAGCTCTAGGTTTACAAAAGTCAAGCAAGGGTATATTTGTACCCCAAACATAATAATTGGCAGACTGTAAGTTAAAGTGAAGTTCAGTGATATCATATATGATGAACATTTGGACAATGGGATTTTTATTGTTTTATTTCAGAAATTAATAGCAGTTTTTCTGTCTTGAATAGCAGTAACGGTTGTAAGAGACTTTTAAAGTAAAGCTCAAACTCCTGTGAATTAATAGAAATGTGTCTCTCTTTTTAAGCTTCAAAGAGTAAAGAAGGAGTTGCAAGCAGAGCATGAACGAAATCTGCAGGTGCTTCAGGATTCCATGCGTCGAGCCAGGGAAGAATGTGCACACCAGCTTGAGCTAGAAAGGTCAAAAATCAAACAACTGGAAGAAGACAAGCTTCGCTTACATCAGCAGGTAAGTACTCTCTCATTTTCTAGTAAAAGTGAGCCTTTTTCTAAGTATGCTAAGGTAAGGTTTGGAGGCAGGTGTAGTCTAGCAACTTTGTAACACACATTTTGTCTAATTTGGTGAGCTCTGTGCTGACATCCCCCCATGTCAGTCTTGCATGGACAGTTGCAGTGCAGTGCTTGTAATTATTTTTTTCAACACTGGAAATCAAGTTTCCTGTGAAGAACCTGAACGGCAGTGTACATTTCAGTAACTTAAAAAAATTGTTGGCAATTAACATCTAAGTAGTTTGACTGTGCAGTTAGTTTATTCTGCAATTGCATAAGAGTATTTCTATTACCCTTATTGGGGCAGAGGGGGAAACTCTATTGCATTCTTCTATTCTGAGAGTAGTACTTTCTAAACAGAAAATTTAGACCACATTCTGTTGTCTTGCAAGCTAACTTCGGCACTAACAACAAAGATATTTTTCCTGACTATTAGAGCAAACTGTAAAAGTTAGTGTTTCTTCATACTTCTTTTTTTTAGCTGTTACAGCTGTAACAGCATTAGACACTTAATTTGTTATTAAGTAGATTAAATGTTACTGATGCCTAAATGTTCTGAGGAGTACATAGTTTATGTAGATTAATTACTTGCTTTGGTGTTTTTAATATCTGATATAATAATCCCATATTAGCTTTCACTGTTGGAAGAGCTGCATCAGCCAAAGCCATGTTTTCCTACTTAGAAAGGGTTGTGCTGGATTTTTGTGAGTTTTTGGTTCTGTATTAAACACCAATATTAACACACTCTTTCTTGTTAACATATGTTGACCACAGTACAGTGAACTTTTTAAAAATGTAGCTAATACAAAAATGTTGCTAACATCAAAGATAGTAATTTTGACTATGCTGCTTGAGCAGTCACTGAATTGTGATGAACAGTTTCAAGCTGCAGAATGCAGTCCTCTGTAAGTGACAAGTGGATCACTTTTGTGTTTTTTGTGTTGTTGGCAGCTACCAGTCCAGACAAGACAGCCAGTAGTTCTTCTTGCTCAAATGGCCAAATGCCGCCAGCTAGTATTCTTCTTTCTTATTCGTTTTTTTGGCTTCAACTCAGCATTTTTAGCTTCAACAGATCTTTTCTAAATAAAACATTACAATCACTTTGTTTTTCCTATTCAGAACAGACATACAGTTGTCAGACCAAAGAAGGTTTAGCTCCACATCACATTGCCACAATGGTTGGGTTTAGAGGATAAGAAAATAAGAAGGGAGTTTATGAAAAAACACGAATTTGTTATATCTAGCAATACCATCATGGGTTATATGTACTGTTCGTCAGTTTCATGTTTACTAGCCATCAATAGAAGTTTTCATGGTCACATATAATTCCTTTTAAAAAGTATTCAGTATTGCAACATTCTATGGCAATGAGTTCTAAAATTTAATTCTGTCTTACATGTTTAAAAACTTCTTGTTCATTTTAAGCACATTACTTAATAATTATGAAGAATCCTGTGCAACATACCATTCATGATTGCACGGGAGGCTGTCATACTGTCTCTCTTCCAAACACAAGCCCACTGTTTTTTTACTTTTTTTTTGAAGGCTGTTCTTTCCAGAGCATCCTGGCTGTCTTGCTCTGTGCTGTTCCTGCTATGCTTCATTATATGGTGGTTGTTGCCACACATTCTTCATGAGACAGGCTTTTTTCTTTTGCTTTGTTGTAAGTAGGATTTGCTTGCTTTGGAGTTTTGCTCTTTGTAATGTGCACAAGCAAAAAGTTGCTGTTGCTAACAGATGGGTCTCTTTCTTTAAAGACCTTCTTGGGTGTGGAGTTTTTTGTTTGTATGGCATTTTTTGTTGTTGTTGGTTTTGGTTTTTTAACATGGAATGTTTTGGAATAAGTGGTCTTAGGTATGATTTCATGCCTTTTAAAGGGATTTGTCAATACAGAATTTCCATCCTTAGACATCTAGAGTACTTTAGAATTCAACTTGTTTGGAGGTAAGCCCCACTATGTACAAGAGAAGATCCTTGAAGCATCCACCTTAAAGAATATCACCCTTACTTTCTGAATGAGGAAGTTGTGCTTTATTTGTAGCATTTTTGTCATTTCTTTATAGTCCACAGTGCTGAGGTCATGAGAAATTCAATTTTCGAAAGTGTTTCTAGAACGAAACAAGAAATTAAACATTGTTACAGAAGTTCTAGGGAAAGTTGGTATTTTTAATAGCGAAATAAATTAGTTACTGTCTTTGACATCATGTCTGTATGCCTGCTTTAAAAATAAATAGGTAAAAATGAAAGGTATTAAACAGCAGTATCTTTTGTTCAAGTTTAATAGGTTATTGTAGTTCTGTGAGAAAAACAATGCAAAAAGCAGGAATTTGGGAGAAGAATACAGGGGACCCAGTTAGAAGATCCAAAGAACTAAAATATTGATGTACTAGTAGAAGATGTTGTCTTTGAAACAGAAGTGAGTTCTCTAAAACATTTTTACCCAGTATTTAAACTGCCGGTAACAGTTGGATACTTGCATTATCTACTTGGGCATAAATATGAGATCATATTTTGGTATGGAATGTATCAGTTCCATCAGGTGTTTTAAGGTATTTATAGTTGAATAGTATTTAACAGCAGAAGAAAACATTACAAAAAGTTCTTAGTATTTTTAGTATATTATAAAAAATGCTATTAAACATTTGACTTCCTTACTTTCTCTGTAGCAAGTGACTGGATAATTTAAAAAATTATGCCAACAGTGTGTGTAAAAAGCAAAGCACTCTCTTTATAAAATTCTTGAAACTGTGGAAGTACACTATGAGGGCAGAGGTACACAGCATTAAGTCATTAGTCACTGAAGCCTTTCTGCTTCGGCCTTTCTTCTAAATCATTTGGCTGTACAAAGGATTAGTTGTTTCCTTTTGCAGACATTTCTAAAAAAGTTATGCTGTGAAATTGAGTAAGTAATAAAACTTCATATAGTAGATAACATTGGCTTTCTTTAAAAGATGTATAAATCTTAGTAGTTATGCTTTCTGTATTTCTTCTGAAAGTTGTTTTAGAAATGTAACAAAAATGTGCATAAATCTAGATCTTACGTATATGAGGACAGATTTGTTTTTTTCTTTCCAGTGCTGAGAAAAGATCCTCTTTAAACTTTTTCTATTAAAACATAGCTGTGTGCCATCATCAAAAAATCATTAATTGTGTATATGGAACTTGCAGTGTCTGTTTTATATCAGATAATTGACAGTAAGATGTCTGTTCCAGGGATTAAGAAGTAGCTTAAATTCTGTAGTCTAATTATTTGTCTGTGAATGGGCTTTTCTGCTAACTTGCATCTTGGTTTCCTTAATGTAGCTTTATGAAGCAGAAAATAAGCATAAGTCTTTGGAGAAAGAGTTCCAGCAATACAAAGAACAGCAAAGTAGCAAACCAGAAATCCAGCTACAATCAGAAATAAATCTTCTCACTTTAGAAAAGGTATATTGTATTTTTCTAGTACTTAAAAGTTGTCGCAATGGTGTATTCATCAACAAAGAAGATGTAGAATAATACTGCATGATGAAGTGGTTAATTTGTCCATTTTGGTTTACTTTTCCAGTAATTTCTTTGAGTTTGAATATTCAGCCACAAATAAGGTCAACGGTGGCCTTATTTCTGAACAGGAAGCTGCGATGCTAGAGGCTAAAACAGGAAAAAACCCTAACCTATATACTTAAATCATGATTTTTGATGCGGTCTCTGAGCATTCTGTTTAGAAAAGCGAAGTTAAATGATGATTTTCTTGAGGGTTAATTTAAACTGGTTTTCCATTATATGTATTTTCATAATTAAGTATTTCTGCAAAGAGATTGTTGCTTATCAGATCAGAAATCTGTCATAAATTGATTTTCTTAAAAGCCATGTATTCCAACAGAAGAGAATATTTTGTTTAATTAAACCACAGATATGGGCATTTAATGTTCAGAATTGTTATGGGTTTGAGTAAAATTGTTGGGGAAATAAGCTGAAAACAATTAGGCCAGGCTTCTTGGCAGAAAATACACTCAGTGATATGGCCAGTGTGTATATTGCTGTATGTTTTAATAACTTCTAATATTGCAAGCAATTGATGCAAACTATTTTTGTGTTTCTACAGACTTTTAAAGCAATTACATTAAATATTTTTAGATTTTCTGGTTTTCAGATGAATTAAACCAATCAGTGCTCTAAGATTTCCGCAAATTTAATAAAAATAATTTTTGACAGATTAAAAAAAAATCACTCTCTCAGATGTTAATTAAAAATACTTAATTTTTTATTGTGTTTTGTGTGCTTCATAAATATTTTTGTTTGTCTTTTAATATAATATTCTTTTTGCACAGATAATAAAATGAAATTTTAATATTTAGTTATTTTTTAGTATTTAGTTAGTAAGATCAAAGGTTCACGCTAGATACAGAGACTTTAAAGAATGGTTTGAGCAGATGAGTATTTCAGAGAAAAGAGTGTAGGACATATCAGCAAACTAAAAAAAACTATCCACCTTTTTAAGAGAGATTTATCCATCAGCATTTCTGTTAAATTACTGTTTATAACCTTACTTTGAATAAAAAATGGGATGAGGGGATGGCTGATTTGAGAATCTTAAATTTAAAGGTTACGTCAGCAGATTTAGTGCTAAAAACTAATCTTTTTCTTTTTGTATAGACGGCCATCCAGTAAAAATAAGGTTATATTTTAAACAAGAAAATGTTCTTGTGCCATAATATTTATGTTATATTGTCTAACAGCTTTAGATGATGTTGTATATTACGCTACATAAACACTTTTCTTAAACCAGACCCTTTGTATATACACATCTTTCAGTGATTGTTACTGCTGTTATTGCTTCAGCTGATATGATTTTAATTGCTTTTAGGTTGAACTTGAAAGAAAGTTAGAGTCAGCTACCAAGTCAAAGCTCCACTACAAACAGCAATGGACCAGGGCTTTGAAAGAGCTTGCAAGGTTGAAACAGGTATGCAGGTTTTCTTTGGTCATGTGAGACAACCAAGTTAATGTCATGTTGGAAGGTACTTGGATGTACCTACATGGTAACTGTTAACTACTGTTTCCATGTTACTAGTGTGTGGTTTTACAAAGTGAAGCCCCAAGCTATGCTTTTAACAAAAACAGTAGAACTGGCTTGTGTTTGACTTTGAACTCAGGAAAGGCCAGGGCTCAGGCCTGCAAAGAAGGCTGAAATAGTTAAAAGCAGATGCGATTAGAAAAATAAAGAGTTTCATTTAATTCTAAATAATGCTGCATCAGTACTTCCAGGAAGTTTTTTGCCTCAATCCTAACCATCTGGATCAGTTACAGTGCTAATAACTGTATTTTAATTGTCTAATGAATGAAGGGTAAAGATGAGAAACAAATCTTCACTTTTAGAAATAAGGATTTAAGTTTTGATGAATGCTGTAAAATGAAGAAAATATAACTTACACTAGAAACAAAATTTTTGGAAATTCTAACCTTGTACTAATGTGGCATACTATTTTACTGCTAGGTTTTAACAGAGTTTTTGTGTCTGAGGGCATCTATACAGATACAGTCATATACTTGTGACTTGAAATTACTGTTTAAATTTGCAGTAGTAGCAGCTTCATCCTTGTTGAATCCATATTACATGTTGTATATTGTCATCATCTGTCTTTCATGAATTCCAATAAACATTAGCTAAACAGTGTGCTTAAGAATGGCTAGCAATTTCATTGGCCCTATTGAACAAATTAGTAAATCATTAAGTCCAGCTCATTCATGAACAAACCTTGACATAAACACATGAACACAAAGCTTCAGAATTCAAGTTCAGTACAATGTTTTTATTACCTGTATTCATACCAACTTCCTGCTTGAGGAATGGGCTTGGGTCTCATAGATTATAGTACCTCCTTCATTTCTACTGACACATTATGCAGGTGTTGGAGAGTAAGAAGTTAAGCCCATGCTCTTCTAATTTATAACACTCCTTTAATCTGTCTTTCTGTTTGGAAAGAGTCAATGCACCCCATAATCATTATTAGTAAGTTAAAATTAATCTCCATTTGCAGTCTTCAAGTAGTACCTTTTTTGTCAAGTGATAGAAGGAGCCATTTCCAATTTGTGAAACATCTGTTTGAGAAGGTGATAGGAGGAAAAATATAAATCTTATCTCTCTGATTAAGATTTCTTCAGCAGTCATGAAATACCCAGCCTATTTTTTCTTGCCATGTTTTAAAGTTCCTGTAGAATGAAAGCAAAGATTGTCACTTGCCACACTAACACTAATGTATATCACTATCAGGTTCTTATTACAAATTTCATCACCACAGACCTGATGATCTGAATTTATTAATATGTTGAATGTTTCAGCTGAACCTCTTGCTGAAAGTCTGAACCATGAAATAAGTTGGCACGTACAGTGAATTTTGCTACCTAAAACTTGTACAACAGAACAAACCCTTTCAAAGTATTTTCTTGTGGTTTTTATACTCCTGTGCTTCATCTATACTTAGTCTATTGATAAAGGTTTTAAGTGACTTTAAAGAGCCAAATAAATGTTGAAGCAAATCCAGTCCAAAAAAATTTACTGTGTTTTAAATATAAATTTGGAAACTGTAGCTTAAGGAATTCTAGATTTGCTTTAGTTCAGATGATTTGTGCAATTGTGCACAGTCTGACCAATTTCTTGTTTGAATTGGATTAGTACCATGTTAATTTTGCATTGCCTCTGGTGAATAGCCACAGGGCTGTAATCTGTGCCAGTAATTTGTCACACCAAAGCTCTCTAGAGAACTATACAAAACATTTGTGTAGTGAGGATTAGACGCTGAAAGCCGTATCTTAGATTGTTAATAAATGTTAATGACAAAACCCAGCTGGTAAGTCTTGGAAATGAGATCTAATGCTTTGTGCCCATTGCCAAAAAAATGTTTAAACAGATTTCCATTACTTAAAGGTGACCTGGTGCAGTCAATTTGTGAATTAAAGAAGCATAATCTACAAGCTAAGCATTTAGTAAAATGCTCTTCTTATTTGCAGCCATAAAAGTCAATGTTTCCTTAATTAAAAAGTTTTCTTTTACTTTGGAACTAGTTCTTAGCACACATCTGGGATAGTTTTATATTTTGCAGAATATGAGAGACACAGCACATAACTTAAAGTATGGAACTGTTAATAGAATATGAGCTAAGCTTCTCCATGGGTAGGATTTTGAATGCTAAACACAATGGCAGTTTTACTGAAGTACACAAATGTGCACATACATCTTATTTACCTGTTCTCAGAAAATGCAGAAGTTAGTTAAATTTAAACAGTCTGTAAAACTGAGCAACAATAGGCTTCACCCAGCCTACTTTTCTCCGTTACTCAGTAAAAGTCTGTGTTAATACTTCATTTTTTTATATACCGTTAAGCTTTTAGAGAGCCAAAAATGTCATCAAATTAGCTACATATCTGTGCACCCAGGTCGGTGTTGCTGTTTCTGGGGATTTCAAAACTCTTTCAATGTTTGCTGATTGGGTGATCTCAATACTAAACAAATGAGATTTACATTTTTTTTTAATTTATGTGAGCATTATTTCTCAGAGGAATCCCAACTATTTACACAAAATTGCATCCATGTTTACACAGAACTTAGATATCAAATTTAGTACCTGTCTGGGTGTAAGAAACATATAAAAAAAATCAAAACTGGCAGAAATGTCATTTTCAGCAGCTGATAATCTGTTAGTTTTAATCTAAATAGCCAAAATCTCAAAATGCACATGCATTCAGTGTTCTGAAAGAAGTATTTTTATAAGTTTTCTGATGTATTTGTGTCCTAGATGTGTTAGAACCAGCACTGATATTTGTTTAAAAGAACATACACCATATTGGCTGGCTGACAATTCATTCTATCTTGTCCAGTATCTTGCTTATCCATTTAGTAATTAATTTGATTAATTTATAAGTAATTTAGCCAAGGATAGGATGTAAATCTCTGTTAAAAAAAATAAAAAGGCGCACACACAAAACCCCACAGTTGAAAGTCTAAATCTTGGTTTAAAACTGTGTCTTGAAACCATCCAGGCCCTCCTACTGACTTGTCAGCTCTGGGTTATTTTCAGAAAACTTTACTTGAGTTCTTTAACTTCAATCGTAAGTTTTTCCCACAGACTTGCATGGTATGTATGAGTGGGAGAGTGAATAGTGGCTGCTATTTAGCCATTGTTTAGTCTAGTGTATGTATGTTTACATCTCCCTTTTGGATTTATAGGCAGCTATAGCAAAATAAAGATTATGCTTCCTTGATTGAAGAGCCTCTTAACTAAAGCACCTGGTGGCATACAGGGATTCTTTAATGATCTGATTGTAATTGAAATTTTGATGGCTTTTTATTATCGGTTAATTTTTATTAAACATTGATATTTCTGTAGTATCATAGGTTTCAAAACATGATTAAGATTTTCACCATACAAGCTTCTAAAACAGTATTCAATTTCTAAAACACTACATTAGATATGAAAACTGGTGAAGAAAATTAGTAGAACTTTGAAGTAAGTCGTCTGATAACTGGAATGCAGACTTGTTTGGTATGGATTTGTTTTGTTTGTGGAGGAGAATGGCAAAATATTAATTTTAAAAGTGAAAGGAATTTTGGTGATGAGTTTTATTGAAGGAGGTGGGGGGGGGGAGGCTGAAGGAAAAGGAGCAAAAGGAGTAGCAGGATTGGCAGTGCGGGAGAGGGTACCTGGACCAACTGATACATATTGTAGAGATAATTTTTCTGTATGATATTCTGATTCATCTGTCGCTGCCTTACCATGAGATAATGGCTGATGATTATTAGGTGATGATGCAAGTGTAATGTATTTCCAAGTGTCTGATGGGTTTTATCTTCTAGTCACAAAGTTGCCTTTCATCCAGCAGCTGTTGATTCTGGAGTATTCCCTTAAATTAAATTTGAAAATGGAAAATTTTAAGTGTTTAGAAACCAAAATTCTAGTACTTCTTATTGATGTTTAAAATAACCTGACTGTGTAGAGTAAACAGTTGGGAGTAAATCTGAAATGTTACTTATTTTAGGATATATTATAGGAGTAAAGTTTGGAAAGTTAGCCCAAAAGTCTTGATTGAGAATTTTCAGCATGCAGTTTGTATGTTTAAACTTGTGTGCAGAGATACACTTTAGGAATACCAAGTATTCAATTAGAACTTAATTTTTCGGTATACACGGAATAAAATGAAGATGTTACAAGGGATTTTAGAAGTGTAGAACTTAATTTTATGTGTAACGTAAATGTGCAGAAGTGTCTTACTAATACTGGTTTTTTACTTTGAGATATCTCACAATAAATTCTATATTTAAAGTCCTACTATACAGTAGAGATCTGCTCCTACTCTATTTAAAAAAGAAAAGCGCTTGTTGCTCAGTACATTGTACATTGTCATGGAAAAAGTGGATTTAATACCTGAATGTCTGATAAAGTGACACCAGTTTCATCACTGAGATGAATAAGAAATCTTTCCTTCTCTCTCACCCTAACAAAATACAGTCTTTTTATGGTCTCTCAACATTTCATAACAAAATTGTATATAAATTAATTTAAAATGAGCATGCCTCCCTTCTTATCAAACTGTTGTAAATCCTTTGCTATCCTCTTGTATTGATGGATTATTAGGAAATGGGTTTCTCTTGCTCTGCTATGAATGGTATACATAGAACAAGTTTTCTGTTATGTACCCTACAAATTGTTATGACAGACTTTGTAAAGGAGTCAAAGACTAATGTTGGGAAAGACATTTGAAAATCATATAATATGAAGTGTGTAATGTAAATTACACACAGGATCCGTCTTGAAAGAATCCTTTCTCATGTGTTTTAGTGTCTATTTTCTAAGCTGGACTGTTGTGAACTAATGGTAGGGAAATCTTGCTCTAACAAATGTTGATTTTAATTTTTTAAATTTAATATTATTGTGCTTAAATGTTGCTATTCATGGCCATAGCATGGCATGCCTCTAAAATTCTTGACATTTGGTGGCTTAAATTAATCAGGACTTTTCCCTCAACACCCCAAATAATCAGTGCCAAATATTTGCCATGTTTACATCACAACTGTATTAGTAAATGTGATTTGATATTTAAAATTAAATATCAAATCACATTTATCTGAAAGGAATTCTTACCCAACATTAACTTGGAGACAAAATGTAACAGAAACTGATGTGTTTCTTTCCTCTATCGAGAAAACAAGAATTTAGCACACACTGTATTTAATCTTGCTTCCTTACAAATTTAGGACTACTGTCCCTAGCAAAGAGCATGCTCACCAGTGACACTGGTTTTGTTTGGTTTTATGTCTGTTGGGTTTTCTTGATAGAACTTTCTCCAGAGAAAAGTATCAAAAGGAACAGGAGCTGAACAAAGGATTCTGCAGAAACTCTTTGCTTTTTCTTCATCTCTGTTTGGCTTCTTCATTGCTCTCTGTTTATTTAAATTTTATTAAAGATATTTCTTTAAAAGTTATGGTTCTGAAATGAGCTCATTCAGTGATGGCATAAAGGTCCAAGCTATTAAATAAGGCCTGGTCGCATAAAAGCATTGGGAGTTGTGTGTCCTCTTTCTGGTTTGATTGAGCTTCAGACATTGCTCTGTTAACTTTAAGTATATCTGCTTCTTCTAATGTCTATCTCTCTTTGAGCTAGTCTAAAATGTGTTTTTTGCTCTCAGATTGCCATTGTGAGCATGTTGCTGGATGGCAGAAATGTGTGGATCATTGAACATCCTTCCTCAAACAGCAGCACATCAGCTTGTCATGAAACATGTTGGTCCCACACGCTACTTGTGGTCAGCATGCAGTTACAGCTTCCTTCTGCAGTGCAGGTGGAAGAACACTTTCAAAATTTTTCTCACATATGAGTAACATACCTCACAGACTGAAGGTCTGGATTAGAAGGCTTCTACTCAGTGTAGTCACAGCTGTGTGATGATTTGTGTTTATGTGAGAGTATTGCTGACCTAGTAACAAGTGCTACTCTGTTTTGCATTAATTTTGCAGTATTTACTTTTTGGTCAATTTTTTCACAATGTATCTTCAAAATTAATTCTTACAGAATTATTAAGATACACAAATTTGACTTAGATTAATATCTCAGCTTCCCATGACAGTACTCCTGGTTAAAACGGGACAAGGGGAGTGTGAATAAACTGAATTGCAGAACATTTGCTAAAGTTAATCCTTATTTCATGATCTGCAAAAAGATATATTGGACTGAAATAAAACCTATTACAAGTCAGCATCAGTTGAAAAGCTGTTAAAAGAGCTAATGGCAGATAAAAGTCCTCTGTTGTGTAATAGAGTTAAATTTTTGACATCTCCTAAGAGGAAAATGTCAGTCTGTCCTCCACAATAACAAGATGGTTTTCCTACAGATGAGTCAGTTTGCTTGTAAATGGTATTCTTACATAACTGATTGTGAGCCCTTCAAGACTCTTGCCTACCACTGTTAGATAATGTCAACAGGAAAGCCAGGATGTACTAGACAAATTATTTTTGAAACTACAATTTGGCTATGGAGGATGTGCTGGATCTCCTTCTGTGATATCTGTGCTAAGTTTCTTGTACTTGTTATCTAATCAGGAGAAGAAGCCAATCACTAGGCTGAATTACTGGATTCTTTACCTGTAAAGGCAGATAATGACACATTTCTGGTTTTTTCTACATGTACGGGTCATCAGCTCCTCCCTTGAGACTAAACAGGACTTCAGAAAGGAGGTTTAATTTACACAGAAATTTAGGTCTCATGTTTTGACTTAAGGTGTTAGTCACAGCCGGGTTTATTTCTGAAATAGCAGTATTTTAATTTGCTTAACTTTGTAAAGGATTTAGCCTAGGAAATTAAATGGGGACACCAAGAATTTGATTGATAGTCTCAAAAAGAAGTAGGTATCAGCCTGTCCTCATATTTCTAGATTTTATGTAGTTGAGGTAATCAGATTGACTGTTAAGCCATGTACTTGTTCTGTTAACTGAAGTTGAACTGGTTTTGTAGCAACCTGCTTAAGACAAGATCATCCTCAGGACTTTTTTTACTACTTGCATTTAGCAAAACAAACAACATTATTCCATCTATCAAAATAGTTACAATAATTCTATTTGTCCTCATAGCCTGTTTATTCCACTCTTCTTTGTAGCTTGTTTTATACTTAAAATCTGACTTTTACTGTGTGGGAATTGTTCATGTATTTGGGAACCAGAGAATACTATTGTGGGATTTCCTGGGACTTCAAGGGGGGGGAAAATCAACAAAACCTCCTCTCTGCCTCTTCTTTCAAAGACTTCCACAGTACTGCTTTATATGTAGCATTTCTTTTCCTTGCGTAAATGTCTGTCTTCATTCTGAACTTCCTGTGATCAGGAAGCTCCTCACATGCTCAAGAATGCTTAAGTCATTGATTTCCACTCTTTTAATAACTTGAATCATGTGCCTGGTTGGAATATACCAAGTTTTGAGTTTCAGCTTTTCATTGTGCGGGAAAGATCCGACAAGTGAACTGATGCGAAATATCAGTCTGGTCCATACAGAGGCCAGCAGTAGATGCACAAGATCTAGAAACCCAGCATGGACATCTTTGAATATCCTCTAGCAGCCCTCAGGCAGTTAAGTACATCATGAGCCAGCAGTTGCATTTAGTCTTTAATGGACATAAGCAAATGTGTTCTTTATTTAACTTTTTCCTTTTCAGACTAACAAAGTTTTGCCTCCATGATATCCCACTTTTTACATATCTGCGTTTTCCTCCCTGAATTGCACTGTATCAGCAGCAAATTTCCACAGTGATTTCTTTGTTTATGAATATATTGAAGAGTAGAATCTTGTGGAATTTCACTGTTACCTTCTTACTGTTGTAGAGATTATCAATTGCTATTTTTTTCTCTGAAGTGCCAAACCCTGAGTAAGCTGAAGAGTATTTTCTCTGTATCTGCTTAGTTGTGTGTTTGGTAGGAGGTTTCCTTGGTGTGGTGTTTATTTGGGTTTTTTAAAGACTAGTTGGAAGACCAACTTTTCTATAAAAGCTGAATTTGTTCTTCCTGGTGTACCTTGTTAGGTTTGGGTTTAGTTAGAAAACTAGTTATTCCTGTGGTGTCATCAATTTTGATGATGGGTTAAGACTAACCTCCAGTCACAGCTTTTTGTTTGAATTTCCTTATAACTCTTGAAAATTCTAAATATCAGCAGTCTGTAGTAATTTGTAATATTTACTGTATGTATTTGTAGATCATTCTCAGTCTGAAGCAGAATAGGTTTTATTACAGTATTCTTCAACTCTTTCCCACATAAAAAAGGGTTTGTCTCACATGGGAATGTCATTCTGCAATGAATTTTTGATGGGGAAGGAAGGACTGTGGCCTTATCTTCACCAAGTGCTTTTTCTATGCTTTGGTCATCTATCAGCTTTAGACTCTTTGGCAGGATTCATGCTTCTGGATTTTTTTATTAGAATGTATCTCTTTAGCAAGTTGTTCTTCAAGATTTATAACCTGTCTCACTAAAGTTCTAACATTTAATTTGGCTGGCTGGTGTATTGAATTTAGTATAAGAACAAAGTTTTTAGGGTCTTTAGGGATGATTTCTTACTGAGTGCTTCTCTGTTGCATTGTATGTTCACATTAACAGTTAGACTTTTTTAATACCAATTCCTTCTGAAATTTAGATTTTCTTGCCAATTATTGATCATCAACAGGGAGTGTTTAAAATACTGGCAGTTGGAATTCAGGAAACTACCTGATTAAAGTCTTTCAAATATTATGAGGTTGACTGTATAAATAATATGCTTACATATATCAAACAAAAAGTTACTTTTTTTTACCTGCATAATAAATGTAATACTGATTGTATTAGTAATCAAACATCCAAGATGAAAGTGATGTCAAAATTACAAAGATAGACTTGCACTTCACAATATGCCTAGATCCAAGATATTTGTGTAACTCCTGTCTTACTTTTTAACTACCTGAGATCTTCTGTCTTACTCTAGGTGTAAGACTAACTGTACTGAGTTAGTATGTAAGGTCATATGGAAAATGACTGGGTGGAAAACAAGTGGAGAGAGGACCATGCTTTTCACTCAAGCACTTTAATGTTATGAAGTGGTAGTGGACTGAAACCTTAGTTTTTTTTAGTATCTGTATAGAGCTTTAAAAATTAGAGCAAGCAAACTTGTAGAATGGGTAGACTGATTTCATTAAATCCACAAATTAAGTTTTCTAAAATTTTGCATAGTGCTATACAAATGTAAAAGGACACGTTGCCGGAATTTTGTTTCCGAAGCTTATTTTTCAAACACAAGTTGTAATTTCAAAAAGCAGTTCTTGAAGCTTTGGTACTAGGCACTATGGAGCTGATGGTGGAAGTTTCGTGCTGCTATTTAGCTTTTATTTTGTCCAAAAAAATTATTTCATATACCATATAGTGAAGGAATAAATCTCAGTAGCTTGAGCAGTTCCAGAAGTATAAGTTTTATGTCTACCATGTTAAGCCAGAGTTCGTAAGAGGGTTTGTTAACAACTTTGCTATTTTGTTAATGGAAAGATATCTGTGATTGGACTGCAGTTGATCCAGCCTGGACAGGTTTACTGTGATGGCGATAGTCCCTGGTCTTACTGCGTTATAGATATCACTAACTAAGACATTCTGTTAACTTCTACATTTCTGATACTCCTGGAGATGTAATTGCCATGACTGCATTCCTAAAATTCTGCTCTGTCACAGAATTAGCAGTTTTACATGTAATCACATGGCCAACTGAGTTATGTCTTCACCCATTCCCCCACAGCGTGAACAAGAAAATGCAATGGCTCACCTTAAAAAGCAGCAGCAAGAGCTTGAGCACATGAGGTTGCGCTATTTGGCAGCAGAGGAAAAAGAGCTGGGGAAAACGGACCGACAAGAGCTGGAGGATATCAGAAATGAACTTAACAGGTATAAGAAGTATTTGTAAGATTCTTCCACAACTGTCCCCTTTCCTTCTTTTTTCTTGCTAAAACAGGAGAAGATTCTATTAAATCAAGATTATAACTAGCTGTCAGTCCAGTGGAAGAACATAGTGTCCCTTAGGTACATATTTGTAAAATGCAACAGTATAGCAGTATAGAAAAATCCATGTTTAACACCACGTGGGTTTTTTTTATTAAGAAAAACAGCACTAAGATTGTTTTTCTATTTTAAACCTTGAGTTTAAGCATAGCTGCTATGTTAAGAAAAGAAGTCACATTCTATTCTTATTCTGAATACACTAAAATTTTAAATTTATCTAATGTTGTCCTCCAAAAGCTGTCTGCACTAGTTTTGTATGTTGAACCCTTTTGAGTACAGTTTACATTATCAAGCAGAAGCCTTTATAGCTGGTATCACAGTCACATATGCACATACAAAAGGTCATGTTAATATATTAATATTTCTTTTAGTTATAGTTGTTTTCTGCAGAGACAGAAAAATTTTTTACCTTTTACTGATTTCTGTATTTTACTTAGTAGTTCAGTAGATAAATTTAAGACTTAATACAAAAATCATCAAAGTGGCATTTAATATTCTCTAATTCTTTCTATTTTGTCAATATCAGGCTAAAACAACAAGAAGAAGAGAGAAAGAAATTGCAGGATGCTAGAGATAATTCTGCTAGTAGAATGGATAGTCTTCATTGTAGAAAACTAAATGAGAATACAGATGATTACCTCTCTCGTCTGATAGAAGAGAGGGATACCCTGTTGAGAACAGGAGTCTATAATCATGAAGACCACATTGTAAGTGAACTTGATCGTCAAATCAGAGAAGCCATTGCAAAAAGAAGCATCACTATTTAAAAGCATGCAAAAAGGTTTTATAAAGAGCCAAAATCTGAATAGAGTGACTTTTATAAGCCTATAGTACTTTGCAAAATATGAAATGTCATGCTTTGTTTTGCACATTATAGTCAGCTCTCTTTGAAGTCAATGTAAATATTTGCAACATGTCAAGTTAAGCACAGTTTTATGGGGGCAATGACTGGTTTTTAATGTTTTTATACTTATATGTAAATATATAATTATGTGTGTTTATGTGTGTAAATATATTTATCTTGTGTACTCTCTTCTGAAATGTTTCCTACCTCTTTTTGCATCACCCTGACGAGTCTTATTTGTAATATTTTTAATGTTGTTTCTAAGAGGTTTTAGTCAATATTATGATTTCATTCAATTTTTAAAAATAGCTCTTCAGCTATACTAGGGCAAAATTACATCAGCTCTTTTCCTTGACAAGACTCCTAATTCTGAACTGAACTCAAGTGCTGACCCGGTGTTACTTTTTTACTGAATGACAAGTAATAAATTTTTGCTTCTCTGACTGTAGCTAACATTACTAAGTTATGTGGTAAATAAGAGACAAAGTTTTGAGTGCAAGGGAAGAAAAATTAAACCTTATGAAACTGAACCTGAACCCATTATTAACTAGCCTGGTTGTAGTGGGTTGCCCTAGCAGTTTTGCACATGTCCTGGTAAGGATATGCCCCGGAGGGTGAAAATTTTATTCAGAAGTATACATGCATTCGTACATCAATCCCTAACAAGGAAAGATACTTGAAACTATAATTCTGAACACAAATATAAAACAAGAGCTTTTCTAAGTAAAGATGTTTTCTTTAATCAGGATGTAACCACTCAAGTTACTTAACACATGTTTCAAAATATGTTATCTCACTACCACTTAAATTATATATAAAGTTTTGTTTGATTGTGGAAGTACGAACAGCCTGCAGAGGAGAAATCCACAATTAATATTGTTTGTGCATAATCACAATTGAAAAAGTTTTGGTTTCCATTTTCATTCCGTTTCTGTGAGATTTGTGGGGATTACCTAACAACGTTAACTTACAATGCTGTCCGTTCAAGAGGCGTTCTTGTCTGTCCTGTAGTCACAAGTGTTTCCATTTGAATGTCAAGTACAAAAATCATCTTAGGATTTATTACTTTTAGAATGATCAAAGATACCAGTGGAAAAACCAGTGTTTTGGGGTTTTGTGTAATATCAGTGACCTTTCACAGAGAGGGTTGTATACATGGGACCTTCCTGTTTTGTGTGGTATTAATTATAAAATGGGAGGAGAGACATTTGTATCTAGCTTTACCTCTCCATGCATTGTTTGTCCTGCTCCTTACCATGCTAAATAAACTATTCATTTAGACTCCTTCGAAAAATTATAAACAAGCTGTATAAACATTGAGATCATATTCCCTGAGGAATACTTGAATACTTATCAATACCAGACTTTGTAAGAAATACTTTTGTATGTATTTTTCTAAGTAGTGTGCTTAGAAATCCCTTTCCACTAGCAAAGAAAATATCACCCTCTTAAATCCCATAGAAATCCATTAAATGCAATTTTACAGTACTTTTTACATCATGATGTGTCGTACCACAGATGCAGGATTATATGCAATTATTGTAAATGATGCAGGGAGCTTCTATCTTGACAGGAAAACTTGTTCATGGCTTTCTTTCTTAAAATGGTTGCTCACTTGTGTAGTTTCTTCTCTAGACACTGGAGGGTGCCTGAGACTTAAATATTGCTAAGATAGTTTTGACTAAATTTTCTGTACTGGTTAGTTTTTGAACTGGTATTCCATGACTTTTCAGGTGTATTATTTTATGAAATAAAATTTGATTTTTCGAGTAAATATTAAGAACTTCGCATTTATTTTTTAACTATGTATTTGAACAAATAATTTTGTTTACTATTCCCCATCATATGACCATCTTCAGTGCTTGAATACATAAAATAATCATCTTGTTAATAAAAATTACATTTACTTTTCCATTTTTTAATAATTGCTTTTTAACTGAGTCTCTTCTGTGGCATGTAAAAAACGAATTGCATGTTGCTGTATGTTTTAAAAAGAAACTTGAGTTTTCTTTCTAGTAAATCAAAGTACTGAGTACAATGAAACAAAGAATGCTTGTTTTTTAAAAACATTTATAAACTTCCTAATTCAAGCTATTTTGGTCCATTTAGCCATTTGAAAGATCACAGCTTACAAAGCACAAAGCATGAATTTTGTGATTATTAAAGCAACTTACGCAGAATATTTGTTTTGGTTTATAGTTATTACTCTTAGTGTTCACTGTTTGTATTAGAATGAGGAAATTAATGATAATCTAAGCTTGATGTTTCAGTTTAATTTTCCCAGCACAATTTGTCTCTGCTTCAGTCTGAAGTAGTCCAGAAGCAAACTATGTTTGTAGTAGATATGAATAGCAGACATGAGCTCAATATTACTGTCTTTTAAAGAAATTTTTTATATTGGGTTCCATTTGCCTTTTTATTCTCTCAAAGTCATTTTCGAGCTTAGAGTTACTCAGTGGAAAGACCAAACACCATTTTAATCAGAAATGTCTCAAAAATTTTATCTTAATCTCTCTTCATTCAAGAAATGTCATTTCAAACAGATGCAGGGTATAAGAAGCCCATTTTAATTTACCCTGCTTAAAAAGGCTGCTGGAAGTGAGACCTGTGTTTGCTGGATCTGTCCTGGTTGCATAGACTAGAGAAAATGTGGTGTGAAGAAGAGCAACTGCTAGACCCTCTTGGAATTTTGGCAAATTGATTTTATTGCACCCAGATTTCACTAGGGAAGCTGATGGAATTATTTCAAAGCAAGTACTCATGCTGATATGTTGTTGTGAACCCAGGTAGGGAAGGAATTGTCAGTTCTGTGTCAAATCAGTTCCAGCTTCATCTGCCTTAGGGTTTGGGCCCAGAACTTACAGTTCACTTTGAATAAGGAAACTTTGATTATAGACTGTACTTGTACAGCCTAGTCTACCAAAAGCATTACCCCACTTTGTTTTTCTTCATTATGATCTTCAGGCAGAGGATCCGTCCCTGTGTCTTTGTGATAATTTTTCTTCCAGTGGTGAGGACTTGCTGTTACCAATCTTTGCTATCAAAGAATTGCCTCAAATTGCTTACTACAGGTTTAAATGTAGGGCAGGAAACCTGGATGCACTGTTTGATTGATATGGAGCATTTGCTAGGATTTGAGAAATCTTAGAAAGATATAGACCTTTTTCCCCTGGTAATTGTTATTTACCAGAAAAATTGTATCTAAGTTCTTATTTACATATTAAAGCAGTGAAATGCTTATATATATATATGTATATGAAGAAAATATGACCAATTATTTTAGAAACAAGATAGTGTAATTTGCTTTGAATATAAACTAACTGCTCTATAGAATTTTTCTTATTTTGTAGTGAATCTCTAACTGCTCTTTCTATAATATTTTAGCAGTGATCCAACACTTTTAACACTAATACACTTTCTAAACCGCTGTTGCGGAAAAGAAGCGTTGTTATATCTGGCACTGAGCTTTCAAGTATTCAATCTGCAGTTCTCCTTCATTCCAGTTTAAATGCTTCTCCCTTCCATCCACCGAGATAAACCTTAATGCACGGCTAAAAACAGAAGTCCTTTATCATATCTTCTAAGTGCTACTGGAGTATTTGTACCAGTTATTACATATTTACACAATTATTTATTTTGCTACTACTGTGCCTAAATGATCATGACCTGTGTCAAGGCTTGGATGGGAAGCACTAGCCTCGCTATTGTTAAAGACAGAGCTGTAGAAAGGCGGCTGCATACTTAGATCTAATTTCATTTGTTTCTCCAGGGGGTTGTATTAGTAGTGTTTTCATTAGAAATGTTTTTACAGATGTCGGCTATCCAGATATGAAGTCCCTGTAGTGGAGAAGCAGTCAGGAGTTTGGCATTCAGAACAGAAAGGAAAAAAAAAAATCATCTTTGAGAGACTAATTTATACATCAGAAAGTCAGTAAATTATTTTTCTATAAATGTACGGTAACCCCATGGCAGCTTTAATGCAAAGTAATTTAATTCTTGCAAGTACGGTTATTTTCTGTTCTGAACTTGAAAAAATGCTGCAGCCTGTCGTGAAGACTAAAATAGTCCCCATTAATAATGCTTCTGGAAAAGTGACGTCCCCTGCTTTGTAGTCCAGTACTCTTTTCTTCAAGTGAAAAACTTGTGGTAGTTTGACAGCATTTTAAACAATTCATGTATTACTGCACAAAGTTTTGTTCTAACAACATACATAGTGAGTAGATTGAAGTGTGGTGTCACTGAGTGTTTGAGCAAAAGGTTTTAATGCAGTAACTGGGTCATAACTGGATTGACAAAATAATATGGCACCAAAATTTAGAGTGGTTTTACTGTGGCAGCGGGAGTTTAGGAGGACAGTCCACAGCCTCATACTCTTTCAGCAGTTACTGTACATAGTTCATAGCTTTAAATGTACTATGAAAAAACTGTTAAAATTTGAAAATTGTTATGTACTGTGAAAATCAAATTTTGGTTTACAAAGGCTTATGTAAATAGAGAAGCAAAATTAAATCACTGGGGTTTTAGGAGCAGGCAATCAAGCTAATACTTTTCTTTGTAAAATTTAAGAGTTAATGGTAAATGTTCAACATTTGTATATTTGCTTGATAGCTTAGCATAAATGAGGGTGGTTTTTTGGTTTGGTTTTCTGATCTTGAAGTACAGGAAATAACTTTATTGATCTCATGTTAAGAGATGTTTGTTTGTACAGACACCGGACCATCAGTATATTTGCCTGAAAAGGCTGTTTGTAACAACAAGGTTAACACTGAGATACAATAGGTCATCCAGATCAGGGCTGGAAAGCACCATAAGCTGCTATGTGCTTTATAATTAAGTGTGCACACAGCCAAAGTTGCATCCCATTCATGTCAGACACAAAGTGGTTGTGATGTTGCTCATCCCAATGAATAATACAGTTCAGTAGTTTTTTAGAGCCAGCACAGTGGGAATGCTCTCATGGATGCCAACATATATTTGGTGTAAACCACAGCGCCTACCTGCTGCTCCAGGAACCCTTCAGGCCAGCAATAGGACATGTTTGGTCTAGATGAACACTTTTCATATTTCTGTAGCAGTATTTTTTTTACTGAAGTTTTCCTGAATGTGGATGCAATGATGTTTTAAATACTTTTAGCTTACTGGTTTATCCTGACACTGTGATAATAAAAACCTGGACTGAAAAAATGGGGCTAATAACCCAAAGTAAAATTAAAAATACCCAAACATAGAATATCAGAAGCAAGAACATACCAGTACCTAGGGAATTGGTAGGTAAATCTCTGTAAGAGGCCACTGCTGTTTGTGGAAAAAGTTGCACACCTCAGTAACATGATTATGTGTCTCTAAAGTGATTTTTTACCTCCTGTCCTATCCTAACACATCTTGCAGAACAGATGGTTTTTTTGTTTTTTTCTTTTGGTTCTCACTCTCTGACTATCATCTTACTGTGTATATACAGCAAGTCATGAAAATGGTCCTAAAGTTTTACCTGATCCCATTTAATTTACTTATATCATCATCAATGCAGATGGCTTGTAACTGCCTGATTAGAACTAGGTAGCCTTAGCAGGAGGGCATCTTAAAACCCATTGTCTCTCAAACACTCTGTAAAGGGCCAGCAATGCTCTGCCATCCTGACCAATAGCTTGTGTTGCAGTGTTTTGTGCAACATAGCAGAATCTCTCCTGAGTTGCTCGTGAAGGTGATCCCACTGGTAGGCTGAGGGTTGGACGCCAAGTCTGTGGTTTCTCTGACCATCTTGGTTATAGGGGTGTTGAGTGATCTTAAACAGGGCTCTAGGCTTTCACTTCCTATCAGCAAAATGAGAATAATGTGGGAAAAGCTTTTCTGTGTAAGTGGTTCACAAACTGCTTTAAACTCCAGCTATTTGTGTTGTTTGCAGTTGTCTTAATGCCCTTAAAGGGGTAGATACTGGTTTCTACTGAGATGCTTCTTCAGCAAATGAGTACGATCTATTTACTTTGCTCTTTTATAGTAGAAAAATCAGTACAGTCTTTCATTCTTGCTAGTTACCAAATCACCTTAAACCTTTAGAAAAAAAAGTAAAAATTACTTCAATCTTTCTGTATAACTCTAATTTCTTGGAAAGTTAAGGGAGTCTAGGGCTGCAGCCTTCCACAAAAGGCTAGGTTAATCTTTTTGTTATGACAATAATTAAATAAAATTATTTGATGTGGGCAGGACAAAGGAAAAAATACCTAAAGTTGTGGGTCTGCCCCAAACAAGATTTTTTTACCTGTATGGGGTAGTACTATTTACTCTTGTTTCTCTCTTGGTAAGATGAAGGTGATTCCTCATTATACTGATGCTTTGATGAATAGCTAGTTAAAACTTGGTTGTTACAGCTATTTGAAAAAGAAAAGGTCAAGCATTTTTTATATATCCCATCTATTGAGTAAATAAGTAATTGCAAGGGTTTTAGTGAAAACTTTTATAGGAAAATCATTCCATGACTTATTAGTATTGAAATACTAATAAAAGCAAATCCCTATTATCCTAACAAACGTGAAAAATACTTCTGGAAATGAATCTTGAAGGTGGGGGGAGGCCAGCTCTTATCTAAGTAACTCCCAAATGCTGTGAAACCAACAGCACTGCCCACATGCCAAACGTGACTGTGCCCTGAGATGGTCACAAATTCTCTATCCCAGTCTGGAGCTCAGTACAGAAACTCAGGGGTTGCTGGGCCACAGATTGGGCCACAGTGGGAGGGGGAGGTGACTTTGCATCACTGTACTTTCCATCACTTGGAAAAGATACTTTTATTGCCACTCACAAAACCTTAGCCTTGCCCTGTATGGCAAGAAATTCCCATTTCTTTGCCAGAGTGAACTTTTACACACACACACACACACACACACACACACACACACTTCTTTTTCTTCTTTCCTTCGTTTCCTGTTATCAAATGTACCCGTGATGATGAGAATAGCAGATTTCACTAGCAAACAAATAAATTGAATTGTTTCTTTACAGTGAATAATAATAGAATAATAGAAAAGTTTGATAATTGAACATGCAGAGAAATTATGTGCTACTTTATTAGTATATTTGATCAAGCCAACTTGATCAAATAGGTTTTTTTTAAGACAAGTATCTACATAAAATAAGTTTGTTTGCTTTTTAAAGATAATTTCTATGTTTACTCAAGCAATCTTTCACAAAGATTGAACGGGTTTTGTGAGTTTTCTCTGTTACCCTTCCTTTTATTCTCATTGAGTAAGTCATTCACATCATCTGCACCATTTCTGGAAATATCTCACCACTCTAAAAGTAGAATATCTTAGCTAAAATAAATTCTCATAGAGTAAAACAGCAACAATAACAGCAACAAAGAGAGAAAAGTCTGCCCATGTGTTTAATTTGATTGCTGTTTATTTTTCCACTCAAGTTTCAGATAAAAAGGCATTTCATGCTTTAGGGAATGCAATTTTTTACAGAGCATGGACAACACACTAACTTGTGTACCACAAAATAACAAGCTTGTATGCGTACAAGCAGGGCTGCTGTTTGTACTGCCAGATTCTAACTTTAGGTTAGATAGTTTTTGGCAGTGAAAGCAATTAGTCTGTTACTTATACACCAGTTAACCCTGACTGAAAAAAAATGAAAGTCCATCTAGGGCCTTTAAAACCTTAGTTTAACTTTTATATTGCACTAAGAGATGACTTAGAGTACGTCTCATTAAAGACTATAATTCTTAAAATCTTCCCGCTGTTGTAGGCATTAGGTCTTTAAATGCTAACATTTCTTTTCGCACAAAATTGTAAGAATTCATACTGAGCCAAACTACAAAGCAACTTTTAGTGGGCTTAGCTCAAAATTTGTTCTGTGCTCACAAGAGGAGAAAGCAGGCATTTAGTGTTGTCTGCTTTTTTCACAGAGGCACAAGGACAGCAATGAAGAATAGCAGGATGAAGGAAATGGACTCCCCTATGTGGTTTAAACAAAGATGTATATACATATATATATGTGAGTGTGTGTGTGTGTTTAAATATGCTGATAAAAAAAGGAACATAGTAAAAAGCTGTTGTTTTTTTTTGTTAAGGCAGATAAACTTGCTTTATCTCATGGTGCTCCCTTGATTTTCTTCTGTAGCACAGTGCAGTACTTCAATGGCTCAGTAGCCAGATTACAGAAAGTCATTTTAGTAAGAAACAAAATTCTCTTCGGGGACACAAGAGGCAAATCTAGTTCTCAATACTTTCCATTTCTAATTCTCTTTTTATAAAAAAAAACCAAAAACCAAACAACTAAACCAAATCCAACCATCATTTGGGGGTTTCCTTATAGAGATTTCTCAAATCTTGCATTTATTCATGTAAGTCTTATCAATACATATTTTAAAAATATCACAACCTTGACTCCCTTTTCTAACTCCCATTTTTATTATCACAGTATCTATTTTAATGGCTATTAAGCTACAATGTCCATACCTTATCTTTGTCAGTTAATGTATCTAATTCCACCATCCCAGAGGGAATAAACCTGAAGCTAAAGCCTGCAATATATTATAGAATCAAGAACGCTTATGCAGAACAAACAGAGGATTTAGCTTGGATAAACAGCAGAGAGCTCAGTGTCTTTTATGTCCAGAGCTCAGGACTGGATGAAGAAAATTACTATAAATCATCCCTGAGAAACAACATAACATAAATGTTGTATGTTTATTTAAAACTTTATACAATCATTTATCTGGGCTATAGCTCAGTTTCAAAAAGTGGTCTGCTGTAATGAGGTACTGAGACTAGCAGTGATCAGGAGTAAAATGATATATAGTCTTCAACCAGAATTTGCTTATGGGAAGAATGGAAAGCACTTAAGCAGACACCAAGTATCTATAGCCAGTAGATCAAGCAGGAGGATAATGCAATAATAACAAAAACTTTGATAAATTTTTTCCTGTTTCTCTTCAAAATATCACATTTCTTGTAACGTGACATTGTTTTGAGAACTAAGCAGCCAGCAATTTATGCCTAAATTTTCACATTTGAATAAAAACTGATTTGTTGTGAGTGCCCGGGGTTTGACATGTTGTTCCACCAGACTTAAATTTTATAAAGAGGCTAAATCTTTGACTGGCCTTGCATTCCAGGGGCAAACACTCTTTAAAATGTGCTGCTTGTTTATTTTTTTTTCTCACAGGAGCAAGCATTTCTGTGATTTCGTGGCTAGTAATTGCTATTTTTTTTTTTTTTACTTCGGGAAATTTAAGAGCCACTGATGATGCAGGTACTGCCTAAAGCAGACAGGCAAAAAAAAATATTATGCAGTTTTTACTGCAGAAGGAGATTTTTCCCCTAAGTACTTTGCACCCTGGAGTGTTCCTGAGGAGAGCCTGTGATGTCTCAGAAGGTGCCAGTGTTTGGCCCCAGAGGTGCCTAAGCAGCCATGAGGTTCCAGGACAGGTTTCAGCCACGATATCCCTGGCAGGACTGGTGCACCTCCTGTGGTGTGTGGGCATACTCTGGCATACAACAATCCCCAACACTGTACCTCTTATTTGCATCTCAGTGTCATTCCAGCAGGTCTTCCTTGGGGGGGAAAATTCCGTGTCCTGTGGCTTAGCAGGTCCCACCCAGCCCTTGGCAAAGTGACTTTGGCAGTGGCATCTTCTGAGGTGACTGCAGGCACTGTCCCTCTCCACAGGTGCTGCATGCAAACATTTTCAACTCTCCCCAACAAATCACCCATCACTTTGACAGTGCATTTGGGCCCAAACTCTGTAAGTTTTCTTTTCCTCCAGAGATGATCTGGTGGCAATTTAAAGCCTGCTCTCTGTTAGGAAATTATTGTTAATTTAAGCTCTCTGTTACCAAATTAATTAAGCTGCTCTATATTACTCTAGCAGTGTTGCAGGATTACAGGTCTATTTGTTAGGCACTAAAGAATTAACCCTCAAAAAACCAGTAAATCAAGTCACCCATTTTCACCTAGATATTTTTATTTATTTTGTGGTCCATGAAGATGAGGCCCTGCAGAGATGGGGCTGACTGAAGCACTGTATCTCCTGACAAGAACATCAGAGGTGAAACCTTCTTCCCCTGTTTCCCCTCCACAATTGACAGCACCCTGTAAAACAGTGCTGTAAAGAGCACAGACTCATAAATACTTCTATGCCTATGCAGCTCCGGATGTTTTCAAGAAAATATATTTATTATGTCAATAGCTATAAAAAAAAAGATTACTTATTCAATAATTCATAATGGTTTCAGAGCTGCTGGAGGCTAATATGGCTCACTTTACTTTAGATAACTTATAAATGTAGATTATTTTCATGACAGACTGAAATTACTTTCTGGTGAATATTTACTTGAGCTTTCTTATTAACCCAACATGTACTAGAAAAGAAGATGATGGTGCTACTGTCTTTCTTGTGCTGTTCTCCAAGATGCAAGTAACAAAATGTCTGAGAAGTGTTTTGTGGAAGCAGGGTCTTAAAAAAATCCTCCATGCCATCAAGAGCAGAGCAATCTGTTGTAGGTTTTTTTGGTAGCTAAAATTGTTTTGTATTTCCAGCATCTGGGTGTGAACAAGCGTTTCTACAAGAAATAGGGAGGGCTGGGCCACTGCTCTCCCCATGAGAGCTGCTCCCAAATCTTGCAGCAGGTCTTGCCCAGTGCCTAGATGCCCAGGACAGCCCTGGCAGAGCTGGAACATCCTTTGTGGCCAAGGCACCTGAGGAATGGATGGAATGGTAAAGGGCAGCTTTGAGACAAGATAATGTGTCAGTCACACCAGGCACTCCCATATCCTGAGGGATGCAGGACACTGCCACCATCATACCCCTCCAAACTTCATCCATCTGGGATTATGGCCTGACCCTGGTCTGCCCTTTGCTTGCACATGGCACATAGAGAAACACAAGAAGCATCAAAAGTCCTAAAAATAATTTAGATTGCCTCTGGGGTTTTCCTTCTGAGAAAAACAAAACCTGGAATATTTTCTGGAGAGGGTAGATATAAGCAAAGAACAGGCAGGAGGCAGCAGGTAGAGAAGGGGCCCCTAAATATAAAACTCAGCCCCTGTCCCTATGGAAGGCAGATTTCCTTCTCTTTTTTCCTAGGTGAAATTCATTATATTCTGTTAAGCTTGTGTCTATATCCCAACAACCACAACATTTTAAATGAGAGCTAGTATGATGGTGCTTGGGCTATCTGAAGAAAACACTTATTGTACACACAGGAAAACATACCAGGAGCAAGTTTAGGGTGGCTTTTCCAGCTTCTTGTTGTTTGAAGTTAAATTATACAAACTAATAGGCTTTGAGTTTATGAATGCCTTTTCCACAATGTCTTTATATCAAACAGGACATATCTATTTCCTACTTCTTCAATATGAAATTGTTTTAGCAATTTAACTGTGTGCACGCGAGAAATAGGCAAGGACAGGAATCCACAAATACAGGCACGTTAAAAATAAACCTCGCCCTAGCACCTATAAAAGCCAGCAACAAATGTTTGAAAACTTAAACTCTGTACAAATACGTGAGAAATCCACTGTTTTGAGGCAGTTCGTGGGCAGAGCAGGGTGACAGAGGAGCGTGCCCGGGGCCGGGGCTGTCCCCACCTGGAGAGCCTGCAGGGAGGGCACAGGGAGGGTGTGCCTGGGCCCCCTCCCCTCCCAAAGCCGCACTGTCACGCCGAGGGCTCGGCTCCCCAGCCTGCCAGCACGAACACAGAGCACCCTCTCTCTTTAATCACTTAAGAAGTTACTTACGATATGCAACTAAATATTTAGTTGTGCAGAGGACAGCTTGTCACAGACAGCTTTGTTGCTAATGTATACAAATGCTGGTATGGCACTGGCTTCCTCCCTGCGCACATGGAGCTGCACACACACTGACCACAGCCTAAATAAGCTGATTTATTTGTTTCAGTTATTTGATAAGTGTCTCATACCTCAAACTCTACGAAACCACTTTAAGAGGATTATAAGTTTTATGATGTGAAAAGATTACCCTGAGTGTGCTGGGCAAAGTTTATATTCAGAGACTGCGCAGGAGGTGAGGCATTCACAGAGGCTGGAGAAAGAGGGCTTGATAGATCAAAAAGGGATTTTCTTTGTTACTGCACCACTTGCTGGATTTTTGTCTTTCTACTTTCTTCCATTAAAAGAATGGCCCTGGCAAGCCCTAGGTTTGCTAACCTTGTGACACACCTCTGCCTTACACTCAACAATGGGAATTTCAGGATCTAGGCTTTTTTAAAAATATGGAGCCATCATTTCACTGGCAAATGAAGAGGGGGAGAGTTGAGTCTGGGGGTTACCTGCGAAGTGTGTCTGTGAGGCTCCTCCTGTACTGGGAGTGTGGGGAGAGCAGCTCAGCATAGGACTTGGGACTATGTGTAGTACCTATGGACTATGTGTAGGACTTTGTGAGTACCCCACACCCAAACACAGTGCCCCAGGGAAGCTGGAGCACACAGGGATCTGTAGACATGCTGGGTGCTCATCCACTCCTTGGGAGGGCTGTCCCATCACCCTTCCCCATGGTGGGGCCCACCATCCACCAACCCCAGTGCAGCTGAGCATGCAAAGTGGTCAGCAGGTAAGGGGAGAGGTAAGGACAAGGCTTGGCTTTGGCCTGGAACTGACAAAGTTGTGCTCATCTCATGTGCCTTTGCTGGGTTTGCTGCTTGAGTCATGACATGGCAGAGAGGGGAAAATATTTTAGTCCTTTTACCCTTATTGTTTAATGTTTGACAGATTCTCAGGGAATAATTGTAAATAGGAGGGAGGAACAAAGTCACTGATGTATGTTTCCACCCATCCTTTTTAAAGGAATGGTCTTGCACAGCAAATGTTTAATAATGTTCTAGTATTAATAGGGCATTGTGGATAAAAAGGGTAACACAGGAAAAGAAAACAGGAACAGCAAGTGGAGGTGGTGCACACAGCATCACGGATGTCTGCTGACCTCAGAGGGCTCTGCTCGGGTGCTGAGGCAGCACTCATAGAGGTACCTGGGGGTTTTGCTTTCCCACAGAGTCCTCTGTCTCCTGCCTGACTTCATCCCCCTCTCTCCTGGTGCATCAAAGTGGGGTCCCTATTATGCTCTCCCCCATGAATGAGCAGTGCTGCCCCATAGAACATCATTAAAAAAGTGTTCGTGCCCAGCACAGTCCACAGTACTCTGCTGTTAAATGCTAAAAAAAGCATTTCTATTATATTCTGTCTCCTGTGTCTTTCATAAGGGAGTTTTAATGTGTCACCAGAAAATACTGGGTAACACACTTTATTAGCCTCATGATACTGTGGCCCATCAATACTTGTCGAGGCCTGATGAGATCATGCTACAATTGTTAATCAGAGCAAAGGAAGGAGGTGGAGTAGTGGGAAATACCTTTAGGAAAGAATCAATTAGAGAGAACAGTACTGCAGGTAAGCATGCAATGAGTTTTCCAGTGTAAAACAGCAGGCAGCTGCTCAGGCAACCCCTGAAGTTTAAACATAACTTTCATTTAGTAATAAACACCTTTTTTCAAGGAGAGAAGAAATACTGCAGAAATGACAGCAGAACATGCTTGTGATCAGTGGGTGGCTCTTTCAACCATTATCAGCCTCTTAGGACCCATTATTTAGGAAAGTACTTAGGTACACAGCTGGTTTTAAGCAGATGGAGTGGTGCTGGGTAAGTCTCATTTTTTCTTTGTTAAACTAAAATATTTCAGGTTAAGAGATTGCCAGGCATGGCCCAGGATTGATTATTAACTTGGAAAGGTGCTCTTGACTTGGGTTTATCCTCTTCAGTGATAACTAATTTCCTTTTTACTTCTTTGCGTCTTTGTAAAAACTTAGAGCAAAATATTAGCCTGCTGCCAAAGTGCCCTGAGTGTCGCACAGGTGAGGCGAAGGATGTAGTGAGACCAGTGCCACCACAGAGTGATCACCATTTAAGCAGCGTGGCTCTAGGTAATGTTGTTTTCAAAGCCTACTACTGTTGCTTGCAACTGATAGTGCACAGTTCCTCTCTGCTGTATTTTTCATCCTGTCCAGTATCAAAGGAGGGTAAGTTTTTTGTGACAGAACAGCGGGATTGAGTGGACATATGACTTTTTCTGGACTGCAGCAGAAGTCTGCTGCACCAGTGCTCACCTCTCATCCCTTGAAACAATTGCTTGAGTTCCAAGGAGGACCCTTTGGATTGTGGTCAGTGTGAAGAGCCCAAGATACTTTGATGACACCTTGGGTGAAAACAATGGAATTTACACAGTCTGTTTTGCACACCTGGCTAAGAATGAAACAAGGTGTTCAGTGGTTTCCATTCCTCAAAATAATACAGACCAGGCTGATTGCTCAGTGCTACCAGCCTAGGTAGCACTTTGTCTGGTTTAAGAAGTACAAATATCTGAAATTAAGACAATTCTTGCTTATTTGTTGCCAAATGGAGAGTTTCAGGAAAAAAAATGAGTAAAGAAGCAGATCAGACCCTGGTAACTAACACCGACAGAGTGCTTGCAACACATTTCCCTATCCTTTTCCAAGGATACAAATAAGAATGAATTTTGCATGTCTGGGACCAGTCATCTTTTAATAGGAGAAACCTAGAAACCCTATCACATTATTAGTACGGCAACATCCTACTCTATTAATTTGGATTTTTAGGAATTCATGTTGAGAAACAAATAGGTCTTAGCAGTCCTAGCAGAATACGGAAAAATAAGCAGTAAACAGTAATATCTCCTCAACCCAGCTGAATATTTCAGAGACTCCCCAGAGTTATTTTAAGAAATTTTCATAGACAACCCTTTATCTGAGCTATGTCAGCACTTCTGAGAGATTCCCTAAGGACTCTTGGCAGAAGGTACTTCATCCATGGTTATTAAGGTCTCTGTCGTCACAGCACAGTGAATTGGCTCTTATGTGTTAGACACATCACCAAACTTGTGGCTTTCTTTAGAGAGCAGAGGTAGATTGGGGTTTTTAAGTGCATTTCTCCCAGTTTAAATTAAATACACAAGCCCAGTATAGAATATGTATGTAATATGTATCTAAAGAGAGTAAGAAATCTCAAAAACAAAATTCCAGGTGGAAAAAACCCCCACACGAAAACTAACAAAACAACAAAACAACCACCAAGCAGAACAAAAAAGCTCTCTTGAAACCACAGGGCAGCAATCATGAATCAGTAGAGGCTTTCACAATCCAAACATATTTAATTTTACGAAAAGGCACCTTCCTGAACTACTGTCCAAGGGATTAGAAAATAGTGCATTTTGATGAGATGAAAATATGTTTCCCTGTGACCCCTAGGAGCTACTTATCCTGCTCTGTGTCTGTATTCTCATCTGCTCTGAAAAGATCTGGGACTCCGCATTTAACAACAGCAACCTCATTCCATGGCCCTTCTAGAGAAGAGGTACTGTCAAAAACATTTCTGTGTGTCCTGATGTACGTGATGACTGCACTGGATACAGGCACAACAGAGCTGTTTAAATTTACTGTCCATTTGTTAGCACAATTCCTGCAGGCCCCATGAAAAGTTTTTTTAAATGGATATCAGGTACAAGAACAAAGCTGAGAAGTCAAATCTGCTTTGCTCAGGGCAAAATCCTGTGTTCATAGTTTACTCCTATGCCTTGCAGAACTATTCCAATTAACAACGTATTTGATAAATGGGGGAAAAAAGTCCTAAATACTCCAGTTTTGGTGGAATATTTCAGTTCAGAAGGGACCATTAGATCATGCAAACTCATTTTTGCTTATCAGGGGGCTTTCTATTTAATCTAGCTATACTTGGATAGGGGCCAGTGACCCCTTTGGCTGGAGAACACTTGCCTTGACTTAACCATCATATCTTCCAGAAACATTCTCTAGCTTAATTTGAGGACATGGGCTTAGGCAGTAAGAATCCTGCAAGTCCTGTGTACGCCTGCCAGGCTGATGGGAAGAGAACTCTTCAGTAAGTCTGACAGGGTCAGATCCTGAAGCAGCCAGCAGGAGGGAGAAAATTTTTCTAAACCCATTTGCAAACAATTTTCACTAAACACTTCCGTAAACCTTCTGGGCTCTGTAATTCAACACTGGCTTTGAGCTCCAGCCTTTTATTGGCAGTGTATCTTGGCTTGATCTCATGCCTCCAATGCTAAAAGCCAAGTTTTGAAAATTAAACTGTTGGGTTGACTATGGGTTAGATACACCCTCGATCCAAGTACAGCAGTTCTTGAATCTGTTTGTACTGATTTACAATGAAATCAGTCTTTCAATCTTTCTTATTTTTCTTCAGTTTTTCCTCTTTTTCTATATGAATAAATAATAAATTCGGTTCATTTAAACTGCTTTGCTTTCTATTGAATTCTGGAATCTTTATGGACATATGTGGCTCTGACTGTTGTGAGACTGATGTTTCCAGTACTTTCAGGTAATTCCCCTCCCCCAGTCCCTCTCATGGCAAACAAGTATTTAATGTGAATAGAGCTAAAGGTGATGAAAAAAAATGAGAGTGTGCAACGGAGGCATACTTTAAGAATCAGATAAAGATGGAAAGAGAAAATATTTAATCCATATTCCTCCTTATCAGTGGTGAAGAGGCATGACAGTTTTTTATCTAGATCTTTAGTTTAACTTTGTTTTGGATCTAATACAAAAAATTCTTCACACAATTTTGTTTTACCACCTCTGGGCCTCATGGGGCACCTCAGTCTTGTGGTTCCATGTGACCTGCAGTTGCCATGCAGTGACGTTCACTCTTCATCCTTTCTTGTCTCATAGACTCTTTTTTTCCAGCTCTCAAGGCTACTGAGTCTAGCAGCAGCACATTGGACCTTCTGTGCCCTTAAAATAAAATGCGGACAAGAGGGAAACCATTAAAGATTTGCCACCTGTGTCACGGGGTAAGGGCAATCTAAGTCAAATAGAAGATATATGTATGTATAAAATATGTATATGCATTTCTGGATTTTTTTTCTCTGGCTTGTGTTACTCCCTTCATTTTTGCCCAACTAATAATAAAATACCATGTTGGTTTAAAGCTAACTTAGGAAACTATGTCACATAAGGGACTCATAACTTTGTATTCTTCTGGGAACTTGCCAAGACACTCAAAGTGTTCCCACAAGAAGGTGGACTAAGTGTCTGCTGGTGGCACATCATCTGGCAGCTTTGGGGTGTTCATCACTCAACATACCAGTTTTCTAATTTTTCCCTTACCATTCACTATATCTCTTGGGAAAGTTTACCTTAGAAAACTGCTGTGGGAGTAGAATGAAATGTTTTGGTCTGGTAAATGGAAATGTGAAGTTTTGATTACTTTCCTCACCCTAAATACCACAGAAGTTTAGCACTGCTCTCCAGTCAACCACCCTCATCAACCAGACAGGTGCGGCTCTACTTTTGCACTCATTTAATCCTGGATGCATTTGCATTTCTCATTAATTTGTCAGCTTCCATTTGGGAAACATTCTCTCACAAATATTTGCAGAGGCTCTGCCTAATAGGATCATTCAGGCAGTTGTTGACCATAGTGTCATAGGGATGGGAATACATCCTCGAAAAAAAGAACATCCTCGGAAAAAAAACTCATGTACATTTGTGTGTGCACAAACTTGTGCACTGTTCCTCACACGCCCCTCCTTTCCTCTGCTCCTCAGAAACCATGCACCTACAGGGGCACAGATGGACTCAGTGCATGTGCACTGCTAGGATGTCACTGAAGCTAAAGTTTAACTTCCTCATATGAATAAAACAAATGGTGCTATTTAAATACAATGAAAACATGCAGAGCTTCACTGCCAAGTTGTGCATGGTCACATTGCAATGTGTCGGCTGTAAAGATTTCTGAGGAGCCTGTTTTCTTGAGTAATAGCAGTTGGAGAAATGCACTTATCTGAAGAATGAGACTGTTATAGGTTTCTGTGAATCAAACCCTAGCCAAAGAGCAGTTCCTTAATATCCATTTTCCACTTCAACACTTTGACTATGGCACACACACTGGGCTAAATCCTGCCCAGCTCACCTAAGCATCCCATTTAAATTGATACTGGAATGACGAGCACTATGGAAATGCAGAAGATGCATTTGCAGGAGCTTAAATGACTCCATGCAAGTAGGAGTAGAAGGTTTGCTGCTTTCTGCACATGAATAAACCACATGGAAGTGGTACCAGGCCCAAATTTCTCTTCTAGATGAGCTCTGGCCATATCAGGTTTCAGATAAACCAAGCTCGTGGAAAGTGATGTGAATCTAATGGACTGAAGTATAAAAAAGCAGTGGATCTGCAGCTGCCACCTTTAGGAGTTCTATCACCCCTCCTGCACTCTCAGACAATTCACACCATTAGTGGGTGTCCTTGGGGTTCACAATGGGAGACCACTGAAAGCCCTTCAAGGTGCTTTTGAGATGGCTGTAAGTACTTTTCCCTCTAAATTTTCACTTGTGGTTGTCAGTGTCTGGGAAATGAGGCTCCCACCCAGCACATCTTCTCGCCACAGGTGTGCATGAGGCTGGCTCAGCTTCCTCCTGTTTGGGGAACATTTGGGCATGGTAAAAAAGCTGCTTTGGGGATTCCCCTCTTGTGCAGGGCTGCCACAAGCAGTAGGTGTCAGCTGGGAGGTGGCAGGGTCCAGTCTGAGCCCCCACAGCCCAAGGAGTGGGTTAGGGTTAGGGTGGCCGGGGTAGCACCACACTGCTCCCTGGCACGGCACCCAGCACAGTGCCATGGCACGTGGAGCTGCCTTCTGTGACACCCCACCAGCCAAAAACACAGGCATCTGTAAAGTGCTTTTTATGGATTCTATTAAATACCATTATTCACAGGAAGCCTTAGAAAAATCTAACACTACATTCGCTTCTAAGGTATAATAGATATAAAGTCTTTTTTTTAAATCATTTTAATGTGATCATTTGTTGGGCCTTAGGGTAAAATTACATTTCACAGCTCCCTTGTTCCCATGCTATGTTAAAAAAGAGATTGATGTCTGAAATTTCAACTGTATTTGTCTTACGAATTTGTCCGACTCCCTGGAGAATAATTGTCTCATATCATTTGAAGGCTGGTAATTCCTTTGGAATGACCTCTGTGTTATAATTACAGCAAGAGTACTAGCATGTAGCTAGGCAAAGTGAAAGTTAATGTTCTTAGTTTCTAGCTTTGTTATTTTTATTAAACTGTTCCCCTTTAAAAGAAATACCTGGAGATATGGACTGTTACTCAAAAGGGCTTTTTGCAGATAACACAAAATGTCATTTTTCCTGCAAAACACTTACATGCATTAACAATTATCTGAAGGTTGCAATGTATTCTTAAAGTCATGTGCATTTCTGGAATATATTAGAAGAATTGGAGACTTCAACATGTCATTTGCCTCAGGATTATTTATTTTATCCCACTTCAAATGTTTTGAAATTTTTTGAATATATATTCAGCCATGGCTCATGTCATTTTTCTATCATGATATGGGATTGAACTGAGAATAACCTAAATATACCTTCTCCTTAGGAAAGAAAATCCTGCAGAGCCGGGAAGAAATCTGGAGAAAGCTGGTGAGCAGATCAAAAGGCAGAGAGAATTAGAGATGCACTTGCAGAAGTGATGAGAAAGAGGATGCAATTTGGTGTACAGCTTTGTCCTGTTTGTGTTGTCTCCTTGGACCATCAGCCCTGAGCCTGAGCTGCGCTGGGGCTGCCTGAGAGGGTGCAGAGGGAAAACCCTCCCTGCAACCTCCTGGCTGGGCACCCTCACTGATGTGCAGGCCCTGGGATGTAAAATTACTGTTACCATTACACCGATTTACATGCTCGAATCCTGTCTGCCTCAGCAAGGTGATAAATACCTCAAAATATTATACATTATAGGGCCTATTCTAGTCTTGATTTACAAGGTCCTATGCTAACCTCTCTTAATGTTGGTGGGAATTTATTTTATAAATTTTCAGCACACCCAGAAAGACATGGGAGTTAATCTGTCGTGATTCTTCTCTCTAGGGGCAGGACCAGCATCTTACTTCCCCCAGCCATAGTTCTTACACATATTTTTGGGTGATATTTGAAGGTAAAAATGTGGTTTGGTGAGTGGGATGGGGCTGCATGCTTCATTTAAAGAGAAAACATAAACTCTGCTTAACACATTTACTGCCTTATAGTTCTAAAATGGGAACATTTATCATTTGTTATACTAATAGCTGAGATATTATTAGTATTTTTGCAGCCTCTGCCCACTGTAAAATTATGATATCTTATAGTGGATATTCATTATTTATTAGTGGATAGATTTTCATACGTGTTATGAACCAGCACAGTTACAACTCTGAAACACTGGAGTAGCCCATCTTCATATATGTATCTATAACTGTTTAATAAGGCAATAATAAAAAAAAAAATTCATACTCCGTCTTTCGTATTCTCTTGAACAATGTCCTTGTTCAATGTCCTTGAATGTCTTCTTTTGTCCAGTGAGTACAAAACCAGAACTGAGCCTTCCGAAACTGGCTAATGAATCTTTAGGGACAGTCCATGTGACCTTGTGTAGGGAACAAGAAAATTTTGATCCATGCTCCAGCAGCCTAGTTCATCTCTATTTTATTCTTTGTATTTTCTGATCATTCTAGAGGGTTATGCCTAGTTTCCAAGCTAGTAACGGCAATATATAATTTCACATTTTTTGGCTGATTTAAAACATATATGCTTTTTGTTAACTTAGAACAGGAGGGGCTCAAGTTCGTGTCATAAATGGCCTAGAACACTCACAAAAGTATGGGCATAAAGTCACTAAAAATAAAGCTCCCCAAAGTTCTTTAGTTAAATGCCTGGATATATTTGTAAAGCAGTCTTGCATGGAGGCAGTATGGTGACAGAATTAAAGGAAAATGAGAAACTTTGTTGAAGCTTAATGAGAATTAATGTTTTGGCCATTGAACTTGATGGATATGTTGGAAAAATAGTTAAAGTGCTTGCTGTGTTAATGTCAGCTGACATAACAATTGTTTCCAGAGAACCAGACTTCTGAATCCTCATATAAAGCACTGGGGAACTTGAACAACACAAAAGAATGTAAGGTTTGGAGAGAATGGGGGCAGGGGAAGGAAAGAAAAACACTATATAAGTTTAGCTACTTCCAGCTCATTTTTCCCCATTGAAATAATGAATGTGAGGGTGTCTCAGTAGCAGTCCAAGCCAAGTTTAGAGAGAGCTTCAAGACTGCTATCTTAAGCATAGGAACTACCCCGTGCACTTACCAAGCTGCACCAAAGAGTCTTTAATTCATGTCTGTAGTCCTACATTGAAATGAAACCTGGTTTGTTGGGTGAAAGGTAATAAAGACCTTGGGGAAAAAAAAGTAATCTCTTGACTAGCTGAAGACTGCTCTCCTCAGTGAACTCAGAAGATCCAAAAGCAGTGCACAGAGCCTGGTGCTGTGCCTGCCCAGCAGGGAGGCAGAAAGACAGCCCTGACCTTTTTCCACAGCACAAGCCCACCACTGCCCTCCTCAGAGGAGATGGAGAAAGCAAGAAGTATCCTCAGTGGCTGCAGCTTTGGACCCAAACACTCCATTGCTCTGAGGTTTTCAGTCTTTGTCTTTGCTGTGCTTCAGCACCCAGGAACCAGCCATGCCCCAGGGGTCCCAGAAATATCACACCCTTTGTAAACTCCTTTCTGCAAGGAAATTTGTCTTTTTTTTTTTTTTCCTAAGTGCATCATATAATTCAGGATGCTACAGAACAATTTTATTTGGTCTGGATCAACTGGTGTTTGAGCTGGCAATCGCCCACAAAGGTCCTCTGCCATAGTTATCATGTTGCACACACTCATTAACCTCCCTGTATAAAATAATGAGTAGAATATGCACTACGTTACCAGTTTTTCATAAGTTCAAAACCCAAAAGAACCCACAAATCATCAGAGGAAAAGTTTACAGCACAGGGGTAAATTGGAGGACACATCTATTACTGTGCCAGTACTAAAAAAAAAGCATTTTCATTGTGAAGAAAGACATCTTCATTCTCACACCACACATGTACAAAATAATATCCTAACAATTTCCCATAGACTTGAGACTTATCAGTGGAAAATGAAAAAAGACATACTATCTCTGCCTTCTCTACCCCTCATATTTTCTGAAGGTTTTTAGAAGTCTCCATGCCATTTGTTCAGAATTGTTTGTGTATCAGGGCAGTGAGGGGATCTAAACAACATATTTTGTGAAAAGAGTAGCTTTGTAGCTCTTGCCTCAACTCCAGTATTCAGCTCTTGTGATCCAACACAGTTGAAAAAGGGGTTTTGATGGAATGACCCTTGATTCCCACCCCCAACTTGGGCTGTGACAGTCAAGATTTTACTTCCAGTCTATTTCAGTGACTGCCAGAGGCAGCTGTGTATCATTGTGAAGTATAAAATGTCCATACTATGTTTTTTGAAAAGTCTGACCCAGGGAGGGCAAGTTCTTCATTACAGACTTAAAGTTTAGGATTTAAAGCCTTGCTGGTCCCATACAGGGCAGCCCTGTAGGCTGCTACATTCCCAGCGTACATGTTGCTTGCATATAAAGCACTTCCACCAGTTTTAAAGTAACCAGCTCCATTCTTGAAAATGCTTAAATAGCCACTGATTGTATTTCACAAGATAGTTACAACTGCGTAAGTGTTGCTTTTGTCATGGAGAGTGTTGGCTGTTTCTAGAAGAGCAAGAGTGGAGGCCCTGATAACTACAGGCCTGTCAGTCTTGCTTAAGTTACTGGTAAAATTACAGAGATCATTATTCTGAAAAATACCTGAAAGAGGTGGCTATCCTGCTTTGTTGGGCACTGGTTCTCACGTTCAGGATTGTGTGCAGTTTTGGGCACCACAACACAAAAAGGACATTGAACTGTTAGAGAGTGTCCAAAGGAGGGACATGACGGGGGTGAAGACCCTTGAGAGGAAGTGTGAGAGGAGAGGCTGAGGTCACTTAGTCTGTTCAGCCTGGAGGAGACTGAGGGAAAAACTCACTGCAGTTACAGCTTCCTTGTGAGGGGAAGAGGAGGGGCAGGTACTGTCACTCTGGTGACAGTGACAGGACCAGAGGGAGTGGCCTGAAGTAGTGTCAGGGGAGGTTTAGGTTGAATATCACAAAAAATCTTCCCCCAGATGGTGTCTGAGCAATGGACAGGCTCCCCAAGGAAGCTGTCACAACAGCAAGACTGACAGAGCTCAGTTAGAATTTGGACAACATTCTTGGTCACATTGGGTGATTCTTGAGGTTATTCCATGCAGGGCCAGGAGCTGAATTTTGATGATCCTTATCAACTCAGGATACTCTATGAATGGATGATTTTTAAGGCCCATTACAAACCTCATTTTAGAAGGGTTCACCTGCACCTTCACCTTTTCCCTCTTTCCTCACATAGAAAACATGACAAAAACATGAGTCTCTTTCCATGCATGGGAACAGATTGCTGGCAGACTATACCCTACAGCAGCCTTGCAGCAATTCCATTCACCAAGAGGAGGACCATTTCTGTTTGGCAAAGGCCCTGCCAGACATGCTCACCACTCACATCTTTTCCTATGCTGTGTGTTCAGTACAGGTTGAATGAGCAAGACAGATCTGTGCTCACACCGCAGCCCCTCTTTAGGAAAGGTGGTGGTGACTGGGATGCTGTCAACCTTAGAGGCTGTGAGTTCCCCAGGCTGCCATCAGAGACTCTCTGAAGGGAAAAGTTTAGGAACAATTTAGAAATTATAGACCAGATCATAGAGCGGTCATAAAGCTTTCATCAGTCAATAAAACAGGTTTTCCTTTTCATAAAAAAAAGCTCTCAAACTTTTTTGTCTTATAAAAAAAATATTGATGTTGGAACCCTGAAAACTTCATCTGAACTTTTATTTTCTCTGCTTCTCTTTTCATTTCCTGTTTTTCTTTTCTTTCTATGCGGTGAGTGCTTTCATGAGAGCTTTAATGCTTTTTGATCCACTTATGGGTGAGGTGCCTCAAATAGCACCTCCATGTTGCCTATCTCTGATTTTTACCAGCAGGTCACCAGGCAGCCATGACCTCTTAGAAGCTGCGAGAGGGATGTCATCTTGGGTCCCCTGCATCTTCCAAAGTGGGGGAAGAACACAAGATTAGGCAGGGAGAAATAATGGCAATTCCAATTCCTCTACCATTTTCAAGGCTTCTTGAAGGAGCATCGTGAGTGGTGCACACTGAATGACCTTCTTGCTGTCTTTGCAAAAAAACCATTCTTTCTGTGAAGCTCTTGTGCCAATGTCATCACATGTTACTCCAGCCAAAACACAGAGCAGGTGCCATATTTTTCCTTTTTAGTTAATTTTTCCTTTGCAGGTGGAAAACAGAAGCCAGTTGTCACCCTGGCTAGTCCCCCCTTGCCTCACGCTGCAGCCTGCAGAACTGCTGGTGTTCTCACTGCTGAGGATGAAGCCCCAGCATTGGAAACAGGGTGCATGCAATGGGACAATCTCATTGCATGAAGGCAGTATTCAGGAAATATCTAGCTATGTTTTCCCAATGCTCGTATGGTGGCTAAGCTTTTTTTTTTTTTCAATTTAAGTATTTCTCATTGGGAGAAAGGCAGTGTTTATGTCTGGTTGTGTTATACCCAGCAGTTGAGTGTCTGCTTTTAATTGCTGACAATCAAATATTACCACAAGAAATAATGACACAGAAGATTTACAGCTGTTTTCCCCAAGGTGGAGCTGCATAGGTAAGGCAGAGAGCCTTTCATATGATTTGATTACTGTAATATACTCATTTAGCATTTGTTGACACGTGGGTATTTCAGCACGAATCCTACTATGAGTTTTGGCAACATAAATATTTTGAGTCTACCTGTCAAGAAGATATCTGAAGAAATCAGAAACACAGAAAGAAAAAGAAAAAGAGAAAAATTGATCACATAACTTATTCGCAGTGAATAATTTGGTCTACTCCATCTCTGTACAGGCAATACTGCACAACATTTGACAGCCCTGGGTTGGTGACAGTCAGGAAATCAGTTCTCTACACCATTGTCCTCTTCCCATGACTCAAACTTTTACAATTTAATAGTAAGGGATTTAAAATTATTGCTGGACAGTTGATTGAAAGTTGCTGTACCTGTTTTCAAAATGTTGTACGTAAAAATTGATGTGATTTTGAAAATGAAAAACTATTGTATGGAACTCTTTAGCATCAAGAGAGCTTCCTGGACTATGGCCATAAGCTGCATTTGTTCAAGTCCATTTTGCATTAATCAGTGTGCCTTGAAGATTACGTCCTATGTTTTTTTATTTAGTGGGTCATATATTTTAAAAAGTGCCTTTAAGTGTTTTGATGAAACACATTAAAAATCCACTGTAATGCCTTGGTGGCTGACAGTGTTAATATATAGCGGGTACCTTTGCCTTTGCGGTTTAAATAATCTAGAGGAGATGCTTCATTATTTATTTTTAAGTTTTATCACCAGAGATCTGTAATATCTGAAAATCACAGTTATTATACTTGTCTCCAATATCTTATAAAATACTTATGAATGCTTTCCTCTCACTCAACCACAAAATCAGACTTTTAAATGAAGTTTTCCAATTAGAAATTACATAAATGATCTGATGTTATTTTACACCACCAAGAGAACATGAAAATTAACCCTGGACATCTTTTTACTCCCTATAGAGTCCACCAAAAGAGGGATGAAGCATTTAGTAAAATGGTAAAAGTCAGGCAATAATGTATTCTGACTTTCTAAATATTCATGGGTCTGACATTTTCCTGTAGCCCGTCTAAACATTTTGGTCACGACATGGACTTTTCACAACAACCAGATTTCATTTGAATTTCCCAGTATTTTTGTGACAAGATCTGGCTGCCTTGGAAGTCCTAACAGCAGAAGGATTTTGAAGTCTCACCCCCTACCCTGGGTGCAAAGGTGAGTACATGAATAAAGGCTTAAGGGTCCAACCCTCCATTCTAAGTTAAGTTAAGTGTGTGCAGGCAGAGACATGTCCTCTTCAACAAACAGGTGACATTCATGAAAGACAAAGCAGTGTGCACAGGCTGCTTTAGCCAGTAAAAAGCTCTTTGCATCTCACACTGGTACAAGTTAGTGGCACTTCAGCACAACTCTCCTGTGCCCTGGCTGTGGAGGGAAGAGCTCCCTCCCACACCCTGACCAGGAAGAAAGCAAATTTTCTGCCTCAGACTTCAAGCTGCAGTTGCATGAAGAGACCTCCCAAGACAGTCTTGGAATCTCTAGGGCAGTGGCAGGACTGTGTGAACATGGAAGAGAAACAAGAGCAGCAGCCACACTAAGAGAGGTGAGCTTCAATCACTCTTTAATAGGAATCCAGACATTTGGTTTTTTAGGGCTCTCTAAAACAACATTTTTGCATGGAGAAGACCCAAAACCCTGCAGTAAGAGCTGCCTTGTTCATGTCCTGGAACTGCCTGTCTACTGAGCCGAGCTCCTGTGGGGAGGAAGCTTTCTCCTGCAAGGGGGCCTCCATGGCAGGAAGAAAGGATGGCTGTAGCAATTCACACATTCTGGAGGCCAGGATGGAGGGACCCAAGCTGTGAATACGAATATTCACAAAAGTTATACACAAAGCTAAATGCAAAGGTCTGGCTTCAGCTCAGTCTAGGATTTGAACACATATTTTGTTTCAATGCTAGTCTATCCAAACTAATTTGTCCATCTCTAGTAATTTTGCCCAGTGGGCCCCATCTCACAGCTTTTAGTCTTTATTCAGGCTATAAGCCCATTGACCTCAGTAAAAACTGTGCCAGGATAAAGATTGAATGAGGACCACAGGATTCAGGCTGAATATCTTGAATACCATTTAGATATGATTTCCTTTATAAAGACATCCAATTTTTTTTAATAAAATCACAGAGAAGTAGGAGCATGATAACAACTTCAGTGACATGATTCAGAATAATCACTTCTCAAATGCAGACATGAGGTAGAAGTTAGGAAATGAAACTTTTGAAAGAAATACAGCCTACGTAACATTCTGGGAGTGGTCAATGGGTAAACAAGTTCTGGCAGCGGTGAAGTTATGTGAATACACAGGAATTATTTAGTGCTTTCCTCTGACTAGAAGCAGGACCACACAAATACAGGCCTCTCACAAATACATATGAAGGGAATGATGACTCTAATTCATTACATTTAGTGGGATTCCATGTGTTTTGCTGGGCTGCTGACCTACTGCAACAGTATTAAGATGCACTGGGGTGCATTTTTTAAATTACTGAGGAAAAATGAGAGGAGCCTTTAAAAGGTTTTCCATGTACAGCCAAGTCTACAGTTGGTGCAGCTTTCTGAGGCTGCACTACCAGTAAGGCTGAGTAAAGCCCTGGGACTGGAACAGAGGTGCTCACTGACTGCTGTCCTACAGAAGGTCGTTTAGCAAGTTTTACAAGCTGTTCTCTAGCCAATTTTGACTTTCTCTTATTTTGCCTTATTGTGCAGTTTCACATCTCTTTCTATGTCCAGCCTCTGCTAGAGGCTTTCCTGATCTGGGTTGTCATCTGTTAAAAAACAGAAGGAGTGTGCAGTGGTTCACTCAGGATGGGAGAGAAGAAAAGATGAGAGGGCTGCAGACAACAATTTTGAAGAAATAGAATGTTAAAGCTGGAGCTCCAGTAAGCTTGAACTCCTTTATTTTGGCTAGCTCTAAAGTTGAAATTTGTGGAGTTTTCTTGGCCTTCCGTCTAGATCTGACCTATCCTCTGAGACTATGTGGATATTTTTGGCTTTTTAGAATATACTGCACAGATCACAGATCAGAAAAATTACAGCTGGCAAAAACCTTTCCTCATTTAGCTTGGCTGCCTCTCTGTGAAGGATCATTCCCTAGAGTCTGTTTTTGTAGAATTCATAACACAATCTAGAACTAGTGAAAAGGGGAAAGTTTGTCCAGAGAAGTCTGTTATTTAAGAGAAGGGCTTGACTTGGATTTTTATTTTTGGTTGTTGCTGTTTTGTCTGGGTGAAATACACTAGTTGTCCAGCAACACTCTGTATTCCTTAGTACAGGAGAAGATTTGCATGGCATTTATTTTTGTGATAACCTGTGCTTCAGACAGACCTGAAGAATCTGTTAATCACCATCTGAGCTGAATTCCACCTGAGGTGAGAATGAATGACTACTGCATGACATGTGAATAATGCATCACAATGGAGCCTGTAATCTAGTATTTGCACTGCAGTGGCACTTTCCAGTCCTTCAGAGTATACAATCACATGTTAGCAGTGTCCTAACCAAACATGGCAACATCTTTCATGTCCCATGAAGTGGAAAAGAAAAAAAAATAAAAACCCCCAAACAACCAAAACACTTAAAAGAACTTCCAAACTGCCTGCAAATCCTCTTGTCTTGATTGCTTCTAGGTCACATGGGAATGCACTTCAGGGAAGCTTCATGGTGTCTACCCTGAAAGGGGGGTTGTAGGTGGTAAAAGTCCCTTAGGGAGCCTGGTCCCACCGCATTTTTTTCTCCCTACTTTTCACATCATGTGGAGTTTGTAGGCTCAGTCCTCTGGACCCTGCCTGGCGAATAGATGGGTCACAAAACAGCACACTGTTGGTCTAATTGGGATTGAGGAGTTGATTATGTCATATCCCCACAGAATTGCATTAAACTTCCCTTTTGCTGGGTTAAAACTGAGAAAAATAACCTCTACAATTCTCTTGTTTCGAATTGCCAGTCCAAGGTTTAACGTAATGCTTTACAAATTGCATGAGCCCCATATTGTAGTTGCTTTTTAACAGGTCTGACTCTGCTTCATTAACTGGCTCCTTCTGGCATAACACTTTCACCCATCAAATTTACCTGTTCTTAACTGTCTTGAAAGAAACTCCAATCTGTGAGTAGTAGTTAATACTTCTCTCTGTACCACATCTGGTATTGCTTAAGGTTATGCATAGGCTCTTAACAATCATTTTCCTTTCTGCAGTACAAAATGAAACATATTGATTATAATTTGCTCCGCTCCCTTTTATCTTTTTTTTTAATCAGAACTTGGAAGAAAAATATTCAAAGAGTACTTTTCTCTATTTTTTCTTTGTTTCTGCAGTGAGCTAATTTCTATGAAAAGTAACCTTCAATGAAGGCAAAAGGATAATTTTCATTGTGATTTTTCCAAATGCATGTTTTCCCTTATGAAAATACTCTAATAATCTGAAAATATTGGATAGAGATCTTACAGTTAGGGCACAGAATATAAATCTAAGCATCCCTCAGAGTTCTGTGGCATTATGAACCAATCTAATTTTGCTGTTGGGGTTATCACAATGACATTGTGAAGCATGTGGATGGCTTTCAGTAAGGTGGACTGAGGGCCCCAAGTCAGAAAATGTTATTGTCTTACAGACAAATGAGTGCAGCAGCATAACTCTTAGAACATAAGAAATCTCAATGAAGTCAGTGGGATTTACCTTGTTAATGAAAGAGAAACTTCAAGGGAAATGGACACCTGACAAAAGTTACTTCTGTCCTCTGCGCCTTGATAACTGTTTGATTCTGGACTTGCTTTTCAGTTTTTTCCTATTTTCTAATTTTTTTTTTTTTTAACTTAGACTATAACAAGTTTAAGGATCCAATTATCTTCTGTAACAGAGCTGGCATCCAAATTATTAAAGAGAAAAGATTTTGTTTACTAAAGTACTGGGCTTATGTTACCTTCAATTTAGAAGTTGTTTTTCTTAATATCTTCTGGCATTGCAGGGGAAGGAGCAACAAGGCCCTTCCAATGATAAGGCTCAGTCTGACCTGGGAGATATACTTTTAACAGCACACAGTTCCCATGCAAGATGTCCTATCTAACTCTGAAATGCAGTGGGATACTTAAACTTTTGGACCCTTTTCCCCAACTTCAGCCCCCTCTTTTATGTCTTCTGCCTCTGCATCCTCCAGCCACATCCCTGGTCCAGACCAAAAATGGAGCTAAAACTGTGGCATGTGTCATGCAGTGCACCTCTCCCTAACACAACTTGAAGGACTATTTTAAGCTTTATTAAATTAAGTAAGGGATTGAACTGGGTTTTAAGGTATTTTCTTCCATCATATTAGATTTTAAACAATTTCCTAGCAGCACACTCTTTCCACCTATGGAAGAGCTTTCTTCCGGCCCACTGCCTACACTTTTCAATGGCGTTCTTCAAGCTATTTCCATTTCTACTTGTTATCTGTTTCCCATTTCTTTCTGAAACCCACACTTCTCTTGCACCAGAGTCATCATAATCTCCTTGCCCTCTTTCCTGGCATGATATGTTCTGTGAGCAGGTTCCCAGCTGGGCCTTTGGATTAGGAGGAAAGTGAGACTGACCAGTCTTTTGTACTGAGGATAGTATTTGAATCTGCTTTGTGCAGCTCAGGCAGCAAAAGAAACAGTAAAATTCTAGGAAACTGAGAACTGTATCTTCTCAATTAATTCCTTTGCTTCTGTCTTACTCAGCAGTCTCATTAGGGAGGGTGTTTATTTGGAAATGGCTTTCCTGGCAAGGATAAGCACTACTGTAGTATGCAGCTGTACTAATCCCTGGCCTCATGGCTGGTGAATTTCCATTTCTTATACCATATCCAAAACTTGCCAAATTTGCTCACTTCTTTGCTTTAAAAGAGAGATTTGCAAATGATTCTAACATTATATTTATGGAGAACATCTTCTTTTTTCTGTTACGTTTAACTGAAAAAAGAAATATAAGCAGTAAATAAATATCTTTTGAGAATAGCCTTATGGAATGACAAGTAAAGTTATGCAATAGAGGTGGTGTGTGCCTTCCTTTGCACAGTGAAATTTTATTTTCTGATCACACTTTTCATGAATAGGAGACATTTAGTGCCACCAGTATTACCCTACGATTCGTTGTACTTGTGGTCGCACAGGATGATGAATTCAGACATATCTGCTGGGAACCAAGCATTATCAAGAGGATTTCACAGAGGAAAACTAATTATTTAAAGGAGCAGCTGAAATGTATTTCTGTTCTGAATGTCCCCTAGAGCCTGGCTAGTAGGGACATTCAGCCCATAAATATGGACTAAACTCTATTTTCATAATTGATTTGCAGTACATCTTTAAGTGCTAAGGAGGCCAGGTGGTTCAGCAGTGACTGCAGCTTGATTCCTGTACAATAAAGAATCTGTGCATGCTGCACTCAGGCAAGTTATACCATGGACAGTTGAGGCCGATAGGAATCCATGTAATAATTCTCACTCCATCATTTTCGAACATTAGTGACTTACAGGTCCTGATCTTAGCTCTGAATTTGCCTTCATTTTCATTGATTTTGTGGTATATCTCATGCCCACTGCAGTAAATTACTGAGATCATAAATGATGACTCATGGAGGCGAGAGTGAAGTCAATGCCATTGGGGTGAACAAAATTAATGGATGCTAGTGGATGATCTTTGTGCTTTCCTGTATCAGTTTGCCCTTTTCATTGCACATGGACCTTAGGAAGCCTGGGGATGTGATCACAAAAAATATCTCAATGTTCTCTTGCACTTCAGTAAATGAGCATGGGGCTGAGGAAAAGGGGTGCACAAAGGATTTCAGCAATTTTTAAAACTTCTCTATTTCTTAGGTGATAAGTGTTGCTGGACTAGTAGTTCCAAGATTGTGATCTTTACAGCAGTAGCCACCAGAAATTGAGTTAACATTATATAAGGCAGTTGTAAACTTTCAGCAATATAAGGTTGACCTATATTAGGAATACCTTTCCCCTATTTCAGGGCAGGAGGGAAGAATCATTACTGTCATATTTACTGGCAGTACTGCTGAGACAATCTTCATGCTGCCCAAAAGCCTGGCATTATCTTTCCTTAGGAGGATAAGTCACTCACAGTGAACAATAGTGGATCCTTTGAGAAATACTTTCCATATTGCTTAATACCCAGATTGGGAAAAACACTTTACTAACTTCAACAACAGAATGTTTTTTAAGTAGGAAAATGTAGTCCAACTGGGGGTAAAGGCGTTTGGATGGACTTACAACAATAAAAGGCTTTTTGATAGAATTAAACCAGTGTTACTGGCCATCCAAAACCTGCCTGTTACCTCAAACACCACAGAACAAAATCTCCGGCTTTATGATGTGCAGCAATAGAGATAGATTTGCAGCTCAGTGACTGCAAAGTAACCATCAGTATTTGTATGGCTGTGTGCTTCACTGACACGGATACAAGTCAGTGCTTGCCACCAAAACAAAGGATCTTTCATAATCCTTGTCACATCAAGAGACCCTACCAGAAATTATGTCCAGTTGCCTCCTGTCAATGACAGTGCCCCTGCTCTAGGGGATACTGGGTTTTTAAGTACTGCAAGGTCAGTCATAAGGCTCCTAGACATGTGTGTACCCTGCAGGGGCACCATATGAAAGTAGTGCCAAGGACAAAAAATCTGATGTTTAAACAGAGAAACTATTTCTACTAAGCATGAACAATACCTGAAAGAAGCAGAGTGGGAACTGAAATCACACCATTACTTGTTGCTTTTGGTATTTTTATGTAGCCACCATTGCAGTGGTCAACAGTGGAACAGCACTTGAATGGGAAAGTGCTTGGTTACACAGTGACCCCTCTGATCAAATACAATGCCAGTGCAAGTCTTAGGATTTCCAGCATTATAAACTGTATAGAGAAGCATTGTTATAGAAAGCTGGCCAAATCTATAGGGCCTTTTAAATTCTCAAATAAAAAGTCTAAGAAATTTATGACTGTGTTGCTAGATGTGGAGGCCAAGTAAACTCACAATGTTGATCTTAGTTGTGTTTAAATTTCTCCTGCCTTCTGGCACTTTGAGCTGCAGTGGAAAGAAATCATTTACTTCTAGCAGCTCTAAGCATTTGGAAACACAGGGGTACCATGGAAGAGCATTAAAAACATCAATTACATCATACAAATGGTCCCAGAACTGGTGTTGGGTACATTTCCTCTCAGACACCGCAGATCTATAGTGACATGTGTGGGCACATTAAAAAAGAGCCCCTGAACAAAATGTGGTGCCAGCCCCTGGGTTACTGGCTTTTGACATCAGGCTGTACTAATTTAAAGCTCCATTGCAAGCAAACAAATAAGCACAAAGCTTGAGCTTCTAACCCTGAAGTTCCTGTTGACAATGTGATTGCCTTTGTTAGATGACTGATATTTAAAGACATTCTTTGTTTATCTATATATATACATCATTTTTTATCATGGTTAAATTTAGGATGGAGTACAGAATGTGGTCTTCCACTCCTTGGGCTTTTAACTGCCCTGCAAGTTTCACTTTTAGGAAAGACTGTATTCAGATTTTCACCCTCTGAGAGACCTTAGAGATTACAGAGTGCTTGCAGAGCCCCCAGAGAAGGGCAGCTGAGCAGTGAGGGTGCAGTCACCCTCTCCAAGGCAGGATATGCTGGATGAAATCTCTTGGAGCAGAATAGCAGTCATCCACCTCCTGTGGAAAGGTTCCGATTAAAAGAAGCTTATTTTTCATTCCTTTATGGTGCATTTAATTTTAAATGCAGGGTAAAGATTGTCAAAACGTCCCAAGTACTACCGTGTGTAAGAACAGTCAGATGATCTATCATGTAGAAGATTACCTTGATTTAATGTAAGACAAAATGCAGTTTCAACCCAGGGACAAATTAAGCACTTATCTCAAAAGTAAATTGAATGAAAAAATTATGTGTGATATATATATGTTCTGGTTAAGGTTATTAAAGTTAGACAGTAAGATTTCCTAGTAGAAATTTTTCTTCTTGTTTTTACAGGAACTCAACTTTATAACTTTATCCCCTTGCCTTTGCATTTTCTTTTCACTTCTGAAAAGTCTGAACCTTTTGAAGAAGAAAGAATTAATAAAGATTATGGAAAGAGAGAATGAGGGTGAATGCCTACCTGTACATACAGGAGGAAAAGACAATGTTACCCATGAGTTACAAAGATAAGTAAGACTATATGTTACTAGAGATATTTATTAAGAAAAATATGATAGGCAAAAAGAGCATAAAAACCATCATGGCTTAAATGTCTTCAGTTGCATGTTCTTAGTTTAAGTAATCTCTTAAAATCATTACAAATCATTCTATGTTTCCAAATGTGAAAATACGCATTTCCATGCAATCAGGACTTTTTTCCTATAGCTTTCCTTTCCCCCCCTTCCCTTTATTTTCCTTTTTATGCCCCCCCCCCCAAATGAAACAAAACAAAACAAAACAAAAACAGCAAAAAAAAACCACAGAAGCAACAACAAAGAAAGAACAACCAAAAAAAAACCCCACAAGATATTTTAGATTGAATAGGCATGTTTCTTTTTTCCTCATTGCATATCCTTGGTTTTTTACTAGGCACAAGACCTAAGTAAAAAAATCTATGCAAGAAAAAATGCTCTTTACTCTCTGACCAAAAATTTCATGTGATTCTCTCCAGAAAAGATTAATTGTTGAAGTTTAATTTTTTAATGTAATGCAGTCTAGTGTTTGTTTTAGCACAGAATGATTGCATTCTTCAGTAGCATAGACTGTTATTATTAGTTTATTCCATTTCTGATGATGAGTCTATTAAAATACATGATTATTGCTAGACAGAATCACAGATACATTTTATTTTATATTGAAACAGAATAATTTTTCTGAAGGTTCACTGTGTCCTCTGTACAAGAATATGTTGCTTGCAAAAATAGATCAGTGAGGAAAGAAAAGAGATTTGGTGAGGCTGTGTTTATTGTTCAATAAATCACAGTCACTATAAGTGACCTGCTGACTTCAAGTTCTTTAGGTCAAGGAACCCTTTGCTATTCTGCAACTTCACCTCTTTGCTGAGCCTCTTAATCAAAAGTGTAAAGCCAGAAAGAACATCAAACAATCAAGAGCCGGATGATTGGATTGGTTATTTTAAATGACTACAGCTATGGTTGTGACAGATTTGAGGATAGATTGCATCATCTCAGCCTCACTAAGTAGGCTGAATAGGTTGAGCATTTTGTGAAAAACAGCTCCCTTCTCTCCAAAAAAAATTTACATGAAGCCGTCACTCAAGGTAATTTGACAATTAATTTACTACACATGTAAATACTGCAGGGATTACAGAAAATTTCCAGTATAATGACACCTTGGCTTTGCGATATAAATTAGTGATGATTTTTAATAACCTTACTATATTAACACGTTTGTTGTGCTGCTTCATTCAGGCTTATATCCTAATTCAGCCTGGTAATTTGTACTGGTTCTCGTGATTTTACCTGTGCTGTTAATAACACATTCAAATGTGATAAAGCTACAAACCAAATTAAGGCACAAAGAAATTAAGGTTGTTGCAGATTCCCTTTCTCTTCCGCAATTCCAGGATATTAAACATCTCAATAGAAAACATGGTAAAATCAAAACCAACATCTGGATCATTACCATGGAATTGTTTTAAATAGTGAGCCAATAATATAAAGGAAGCTATGCTGCCTTTTACTGGGGTGGAAGCAGATCTGGGAATTTTTACATCTGAAGACAATCTAGAAGCATAGCAGAAACATGCTACTTACTGAAGTATCCATGGGACTGCCATGGGATTTTGTGGGCAAAGAGCCTTTGTGCTTAGGCTTTTGGCAGAAAGGGAGCTAACCAGAAACCTTTTTAACATAGGAAAATCCTAAACCTGAAAGGTGCCAGCAAGCAAAAGAGAGGGAAGAGGAAAGCCACACATAGCTAAATATTTTTCCATAATCTACAGTATAACTTGTTAATATATATCATGTGCACAATGCATTCCCCCTTTTAGGACTTGGGGTGAATTAAGGCCATATGATCAAGCAAAACTGATAGAGTTTTGCATGGTCATATTTTTACAGCCACAGAAAAAATAATAATTATAAAATCAACAATGTTACTTAAAAGCTTGCACAGAAAAGCCAGCCATTAAACTCTATGGAGAATCATGATCCACAGTATTAAAAGCATCTCTTGAAGCATCCCTTGAAATATATTTTAGATGAAAATGAGCTCTTGAATAGAGGAATCTTCACAAATCAGCCCATTTCATAGAGATATTTTAGGGTTTTTTCCCCTAAAACTTACAGAAGATGTTTCTCTCATTTTTTCCTCTCTTTTTTTTCCTCTTTTTTAGCCTGACTTCAAACAAATCTTTACTTTTCTAGACAGAAAATTCAGAGAAGCAAAAATGAAAAACAGCCTGAAAAAATCTTTATTGATAATGTGTACTTGAAGAAAGATCCTTCTCTAGGAGATCTACTATTAACACAGAGCAAAGCTAAACTGGGAAGATGGCAGACAGACACAGCAATCCGACTCTAAATTTCATTCATAGCTTAAATGCTCCAGATCTGCTTACCTCCAAAAACAGGAGAGTGTAGATACCCTTCTAGCATTAGCTTTTAAATTATAACAAGCTCAACAAACTGATGTTAATAGTCAGACACTGTTTTCAGTTGTGTCTGCCTATGGTCATGGAACATATATCTTTGTCACATAAGCTATTCCAAAAACTGAGATGGGAGTTACATGGTGTTGTTATCAGGACTGATCAGACACTTCTGCAGTACTTCTTTGGCAGAACTGTGGTGCAGAATTACAGCAATATCTTTTCCCCATTCTTGAGGATTTTATGCATAAATAGAAAAAATTGGCTTTCTATGTTTTAAAGAAAAAGAAAAACTGAAGTGAAAACATATAGACATTACAACTATGGTTCAGTGTATGCATTTATTGCACCATTTTTTGCTTGATAGAAAGTATTTTTCTAATGAAAATTTTAATTTATTGCATATATAATTACCTTTTATGCCATGGGCACTACAGAAAACAATTGTCCTGATATAAGGCTAATAAAAAAAAAAGAAAAACCACGAAATAGCTTCCAGAAGAATTATTTGATTTCTGTGGTGTGTGCTTTAGGCTAAAATGTTCTTGGCTTCCTAAAAAAAAATAAATTCCAGGTTGAAAACTCTGCATGACTATTATAGTTTGACTCATTCTATTGAGGCTAAGATTATAAAAAATGTATTTCAGTGGCTTGTTGTGCCAATATAAACAAATACAAGTTCCTTCCCTGGTCACTTGCAAACTTATTTGGAGAAACTCTAGAGATGAGAAGAATGATTGAATGCAGTAATGTCAGAGGGGAAAAGAAAAATAGAAGTATAATAGATGAAAATTATAACAGGCGAGATGGGAGAGGGGAGAGGACTAAAGACTGGAAAAAGTTTAAATCCATGGAGAAGTATTGGTAACATTCATCTGCTGCTGCTGGTGGAGAAGACAACATTGGGGCTAAAGACAGGGATGCAACTACAGCTATAATGGATGGCCTAGGCTTCACTAATGTGCCTTTCCAAGACAGAGGATGTCTCTAAAGTTATGTAATCTGTGACAAAAATAGTTTCAAAAAAATAAATTAAGGTTTGTCAATGATTTCTTCGAAGATGAGACACACTGAGTGTGATGATTTTGATTCCTTTTGTGATAGACTGTATCACAGTCTATTTTCCCTTCCTATGTCCTCAAACCAGTTCCAACCATACTTGATAATCTAGGCCTCCTACACCTTTAGTTCTCTGATGTCCTTTCTTACATGAATAGGAAACCACCTGTGGCTAAGTTCAGATATCTGTAGTCATTGTTTTATGCCTACATAAGTGATTCAGATTTAGAGCAAAGCAGCTACCCTGCAGTGGTTATCCCCTGACTAGCTGGTGAGGGATTGTCCTCAGGAAATTTCCATCAGGAAATACTAAGAAGAAAAATAAAACCCCCATTTCATGTACTGGCTTGTAACACCTCTAATTTTTAGGGACCTAATTATTGTTGTACAAAATTTGGTGTCTATTTTCACCAGACATCTGGGCATGTTAAGCACCCTGAATTACATTGGTTAGTCCAAAAGGCTCTCAGATGCCCTGCAACCATGGAACATGAGGCTGACCAAGTTTGCTCACAAGATGTTTTGCTGACTGTCTTTTAACAAGACGGAAAAGAAGCAAGTCTGAGGATGGGGAAATCAGATTTCAGTACACAGAGGTCAGAGTGCAGCTTCAACATCTGTGTGTCATCAGTTCAAGTTAAGTTTGGGGTGTTAAGAAGTCAATGGAGTTGTTATAACTGGCACATTCAACTGGTGCCAAGGAGGTTACGTAAGCAGTGTGTGCAGTGACTTGGATGCTGCTGATACGTCATGCTTTTGCTTGGGAGCAAGTGTCCGCTTTATTTGGACAAAAACTCCAACAAAAACCAAACATTAAAACTGATGGAATCTTGCTTTGCTGGTCTTTTGCACTTTAGCATTGGGCTGATTCTTCCCCAGACCTCAGTGAACACACCCAGAGACAAATTAAGCGAGCAGCACACTGCTGGTCCTCAGTGCTGCTAAAAAGTTCAGTAAAGGAGTTAAAAGAAAAATATTAGCAGACCTGAGTCTCACCCCTTCTAAATCATGCACCCAAAGAGTTTCAAGATGGTGGACCCCAGGACTTCTTTAAGTCATAGACTGGGCCACCAGCCAAAGGACTCCTCCACCCACCACCCCCTTTGGACATTTGTGTCTCATTATCATGACTCAATACAATTCTTGTTAGAAAGAGCTTTCCTCGGATGTATTGAAACTTGCCTTGAATGATTGACTATCCCTGCTACTTGCAAATCAGCAGGCAGTCTGCTGGCCGACTTACCTGAGTATTTTCTCAAATACAGTAGTTTTGCACAATAATTCTACCATGGTGGTTCTTGTACTTATGTAAAAGGTTATATAACATGAAAAATGACAGAAACTGACATACTCAAGTGGAACAAGGGGTAACTTAGTAAACTAATTGCTCTTTGACACACACAATGGCCATGAAATAATGCTGAAAAAGGCACTGCAGGTCCTTTGCAGTGGAACATGGTTACTGCTTTTGGCTTTGGTCTCAGAGTGACTCCTAAAGAAAGAGTTCATAGTACACACCAACTGGAATTTTGAAATTTTGTCTTAGTCCACTAGATGGTGATCCTTTTAATCAGAATTCAGGTACCCGGACATGACTCAAGCTACCAAAAAAAAAACCTCTCACTTGAGTGGGCAGAATGGAAAAACTTGTTTTTAATATGGCATGGTTTACACCATTACCTATACAAAAGTATTCTAAAATACGTTTGAGAAATTTCTTGAGCACAATTGTAGCGTTTCCTCAGCAATAGATCAAGAGGAGTTTTGAGACTCAGCAACCAAGAAACCAAAACTTGTTCTCATTCTCTTCTTGCTGCAAGACTTTGCAACTTCTAAGCTGGAAACACCTTTTCGAAGCTGGTAATGGCAACTACAGGAAGGCACGTTGATTATTTGAGGACACTTTTAATGCACAATCATTCAAATATAGATGAGTTTCTGAGGAGCACACATAAAACTCCATAAGAAATAGTAACTTAAGACAAAGGCATAGGGTACAGTAATAGAAATGTTTTATTAATCAAATATATTTACATTTCTTCATCTTCTTTTTAAATGTGTGCCTGTTATTTTCATTTAAACACAATGTAATCTTTACATTTGATATCACAAGAATACAGCTACATGCATGACTTGATTGGTCCTTTACAGTAAAAAAGAGGCTATTTTATGAAGTTTAAAAAATGCAAGCAACTGTTGATCTTTCTAATTACAATGTCATTTTTATTTTCATTACAACTTCAGCATACTCTACATCTATAGGGTGGTTTTATGGACTTTTTCAGATTAACTTGATGATGTCAAAACTTCCAAAATTTAGGGAGAAAAAAAAATAAATTCATGCAATCCCAGAATATTTTATTTTCTGAAATCTTATCCACAGAAAGGATTTGCACGGAACGGAATAACATCCTAAATGTAATTTCTGAAAAAAAAACAGAGTAATTTAACCACTCTTAAAAGCAATAAAAACAATTTTGGACATTTGCCTTTTTATTTGTTTGAAATCACACCATATTTCAGCTGTAAGATAGCATCACATAAGGCAATGGCACCATACAGAAAATAAAAACTAATTTATAGAGACGATGTTACCAAAAGTAAAAGGTATACACATGATTTTTTTGTAAGTTTCTAACATGTAATGTGCTGTAAATATTGTATTATTCCCAATTCAGGTTTCTTTCATGGGAAGAAAATCAAATTGTATTTGAAACTATCATCTTTAGGGGCTATATGTAGCTTTATAAAGGACCTAAAGTGTTTCTGAAAGGTATAACTCAATGAATGTATAAAATTTAATTCCACACTGAAAAAGAATCAGAACTAGACACAATTTTAAAACATTATTCCATGTTCAGGGTTGGACGAAAAAAAAATTCAAAACCAAAAGTTTGTATTTTTTTTACCAGACTACAAAACAGAGATGCCAAGTGCTTCAGAAATTCTGAAATGGCAGACACATAATCACTACATTTAAAGATAATTGTATTACACTTACTGCTTCAGATTACTGTGTGCAAACACATATTGTATGCATAATAGATCTAAATGTACAGTTGTTCTGCTGATACATGAACTGAAACTCACTCAGCTTTTGGGAAGTCCAGACAGGAACTGGATTCTGTTTAGTCCAATCCTAGAATGTGTTTTAGTTTGTTCATGTTGGCTTTATATATGCTGTACTATAACAGAATGCCAAATGTGGTATTTGAGAAAACACCACTGTGAAATAATGGGTTTTCACTGTATTGCTTTTGTATGCTGCCAAATCTGTTGTGAAAATGCAATGTACAAAATAATACAATAATTGAAATTGTGTTTAGGCATATGGAACAGCATAGTGATTTACACTAGAAAGAATTATTTGAAAGGAAAATAAAATACATTCTGCAGATATGCTACTCTAGTGCATTTAAAAAAAATCCAGTACAATCTTGAAATAATTGACCTTTTCTTCACACCCATTCAGCAGAATATTTAGACGTTTAAATGAAAACATACAAGTAAGCCTACCTGTAGTCAGCAGGGAACTTGCAATATCTGTAACCACATACTTAGGTACTATTTGCACTACAGGGTTCAAATGAAGTGGAGTGCTCTTCACTGCCACTAACCTCATCCCTGAACATGAGGGCATGGTTAGAAAATGCAACAGCACAACTCACTGATCTAACATAGCTCACATTTGCTTTTCAGAGCATGACATTTTCCCACTTATTCTATTCATAAATTTTCTGCTCTCTTATTCCTTTTTTAACTATTTGCTTGCAAAAATGAACAGTGGATGCTGTACAAAAAGTTGGTGCCCCATCAGAATGTTGCTTTACATTAAATCATTTAAATTAGGGAAAATGTGAACTACCAGGCATGAGTTTCTGAAAGATTTAGGATTTATTTTGGTTTCTTCTGTTTCATTAGCCTTGTTAGGAACAAAACAATGTTCAAATAGTCACCTTTAAGTTACAAGTCTTCCTACCCAGCTTCCCATGCTTCTTTGAACCTAAAAACAAACAAACAAACACATTTATATAGTAGCTAAGAGTTTCTCATAGTTTTGAGGATAGAATCAGGCAGGTGACAGAATCACTCACTCCCCATATCTCTGCACATAGAAATAGAGCTGAAAACTCATAGAGATGAAGCTTCTTTAAGAGATAATCTGGTATTTTCTAGAACAATGATAAAAAAATCTTTTTTTCCCCCACAATGTTTAATGGCCAAACACAAATACTCCTGAAGTAATTCCCTGCAAAGCTTTGGAAACTCCAGATTCTGTAGTGTAATTTTTGCTATAAAATAAATTAACATCATGCAGTATGGATGTCTTAGCTTTTAAACTCCTTTTAAATGCAATTAAATTTTACTGTAAGCTCTTTTTCTGCTTGAGCTCTTTGTAGAATTCATAAATGATCTAAACCTGGTATTAAATTTGTAGCTGATTCCGTCTAGCCCTTTACAGAACTGGATACTTTATTCTCTACATATTTAAAATCATCCCCATAAATGTGTTTAAAATATTCAATATAAGCAACTGAGCCCTTATGAGCCACTCAGTATTTCAGTTTTGGTGCAAAACTGAATTATTCTGTTTTAATCCCCATATTCTCCACAATTTTATTTTGCAGTTTTACCTTATGATAAAGTATGACCTCAGACTGTTTAGGTTTTGCTTCTTGGTGGTCGTGATTTTGTTTCTTTTCTTTTATTTTCTTTTTTTTTTTTTCTTTTTTTGTGTTTTTTTGTGTTTTTTTCTTTTTTTTTTTAACATTTTTATCAACCTACAGCTCTAGTATTGAGACAATCAATATATAAACAAACACCGCTGATCTCTAAAAGTGAAAGCATAATTTGATTAGACAAAATCATGAAATCTGAAATGCATCATGGATAAAGGCATGGAAAAAAGCCAATATGGAAATCGTTAAATCAAACCAATGTAATGACATCTGAGCTTTTTACATTGATGTTGGGAATATTTTGACTTTCCCTCATTATCTGTAGCAGGCAAATTTCCTGAAGTGAATGATATGAAGCCTCCAAGAAATTTACATAGTATCTGTATTCAGATTTATCTTTTCTTTTGAAGCTCAGCCCAGCTGTATTGAAAGCTTCATCTAATACAAGAGCATTTCCAATTCCATCCAAATAGAAGACTAAAAATATCAATGGACTATACTTTGGATTTCTGATTGGTTTTCCTAGAAATCAACATGATGTGAAACCAGTTACCCAAATCAAATCTTCTTGGTTTTCTGCTCCTTATCATATGATCTACACATGGACTGGAATATTTAGTGTTTAAAATACTTTTTACCACCTCTGTCTTTCATAGCTATTAGACTGAATTTGAAAGCTCTATGGGTTTAACATAATTTTCCTACTTGTTACTTTATATAATGTATATTAGCATATATATAACCTTCCTTTTTTTTACTAATTTTTTGTTTTCGTTGGTTTTTTTTTTCTTTCCCAGAATATCTATGCCAATGCCAATGCAAACTACTTGCATGAAAAAGTGCACACAGTGTGAGGCATGAGGCTATGGAAATGGAATACCCTTTGGTCTGAGGTGGCTGACACTGCCCCAGATATAGCTTGTGATCACTTCCCATCCCACACAGCAATTTTTATTCCAGCCATGTCAAGATCAACTCAGCCCAGCCCAGCCAAATGTACAGATTACATCTGGGTCCTTTGAGTCATGCTACAAAAAAAGGTGCAACAATAAACAAGTCCATGTGCATTCTCAGTCATAACTATGAGTAGAACAACCCTTGCGATTCCTCACTTTGGTATTAAATAACAATTATAAAGGCTTTTAAAATTAAAGCAATACATGAAGGGACTTGAAATGTTAACAGCCCCAAGTAACTTGTCAATTGAAATAAGACTCATCCCTAGTCATAAATAAATAATCTCTTTCCTGGTCTCACTTCCATGCCAGGATCAATATTTCTTAACATCTTACTTATTTTATTACTGCTTTTGGTTTTCTGGGACTGATTGAAAGTTGCTCAGAGGAAATCTTTGGTTTTGCTTAAGTGTCCGTGACATTTAATCATGACTTTCCTTGCAGTTTAATTCCAACCAGTCAATCAGTTAATCCACTTCAATTGATTCTGTGCTCTCTGTTATTGGCTTGCACTCATTGGGCATCCTCTGGTGTCGACTCAGCTGGGTGGCTTGTGTGAAGCTCCTCTCACACCTCTCGCACCTGGTGAAGGCAAGAGAGAAAATTGAGACCAGGGAGCTGCTCTAGGGGGGAGGGGGGGGGGTGATGGGCTTTGTCTCATCCTGCCTAATCAGAACAGACACTCAAAAGTGGCTTCAGATTTTACTGGCTCAAGAGGTTTAATTGGTGGCTACTTCCAAGGCCTTGATGCCTATGATGGGACAAGGCCTGTCTGATTCAGAACAGAGGAATCTGTCAATAGACAGGGGGAAGGTGATTTCTCCAGAGAGGCCTGTCCTGCTGTAGCTCTGATCACTGTCAGTTCAAATAGATAAAGAACAAAAAGAGATTTTTAGGAGTGAGCCATCAAAGAAGCAGCTTGTCTGCAGTTTTCTGCTCTGTAACCCCTAAGAGAAATTGATGACAAATAGAATTTCACCTTCTGCTTTTTTAAAATCCACAATTGCCTATTGGAGGACGAGAAATCGCAAAGCAGTAATCATTCAGTCCTAGAACAAGAGAAAACTCTTTGTTTATCTTATTTGACTACATAGTGGGATTAATTTTAAAAAGGCACATAGAGATAGTGGTTTCTTAATTATCTGAGAACATCCACACTATTTGAGAAATCTGCGGGTTGAGCAAGAACTCATAACAGCCATCAGTGTTGCTTCACTTTTATATTGTCTCTCTTTCTACCCTGTCCTCTCTTAGAGAGCCATAATCTGCAAGAAAAATACTGTGTGAATGAATGAACAAAGCCATAGACAGAAGACGGAGCGGATAGAAGAGAGGCTATTGTGGTCTTCAAATTAATCCCTTATCACTGCTCTTAAAGACAAAACCGTGTTTAATCTCCCAAATACTATTTTCTTTATTTGCATTCTGAACACTAGAGAGTGTTTGATGAGTCACAAACATGGATGAAGCAGATCCTTCTTGCATGGTGCTTGCCCCAAAAGACATCTTTGGTTTAATGATACCACGTGAGAGATCTCCAAATAAGATTTTCATAAAAGTATCACTGCAATTAATTCTTCACCTTCAAAGGAGAAGGGATGAAAACAAAGGACTCAGCTAATTCATTTTAACCTTTCTCTCTTCACTGATGTGAACAATAAGTGAACTGTAAGTGATCTGCTTATTAAAAAAATAAAAATATTTACACATGTGCATAATTGTGATTATTCTTTACATTAGTAATTTTTAGTGATAAAGTTCTGCTTCAGGACTGTTTAGCAAAGACATTACAGAGCCATTCATCCAGGTTACTGTACCAATCTAAAATGTCAACACTTTTAAGTTGTATTTCCTTGATTGTCTTTCATGGAATATTTTTAGCATCCTATGCCACTGTTAAAAACTGCACTGTGATCTTGACAAATGTAAAATGTCAGCTTTAATGTATCAGACCTATCAGCTCAATGAAAATAACTCAGAAGTATTGATTACTTAATGATTTTTGGGGTATTCATTAACGTCTATGTGCAGATCATCCACTCTCCAGAGCTCCTGAAGTGCTGATGACACATTAGTGTACTGCTGATTGTTTATTAGAAAACTGATTACTTACTGGATTAGTGTGTCAAAATATACTACCTTTCATTGCCTGACAAACTTGCAAATTATTGTATTATTTTTATATACATACATATATATCTATCACAGAGGCATTATAATCAATTTTAAGGCTGGGGGGGTTGATTTAGTCTGTATGAGATATTACTGTCTACTTGAACTTCATAGTTTTGTTATTTTGATGTCTAAAAAGACACGTACTTGCTTGATGAATAATAGGGGGCTTGGATCATTGTCTAACTAAGCTTCAGGTAATACAGTTGCAAAATAACCTAAAAAATCAGGTGTGGCAACCCCTGATTTTTAAGAGCCTGGCCAAAGAAATGAAATGCAGGGTAACAGGATGCCTAGGCACCCTTAGTGACTTAGATAAAAGCTATAGAGTGACAGAAAGACAGTGTTACCCACTAGGATAATTTGCTATGGCAGGTCTCCTTACCCTTTCTGGAGCCTGTTTGGGAGTCTAGAACTGGGAACTGTATTCATTCACCACCTTGCATTGCTAGTGAAAGTGCACAGCAAGGTTCACCACATTTCTTTAAAATCCAACCTCCCATCCTTTGTCCACAAGATTCTTCTGTTGTGGGAGTGTGCTACCTTCCCAGCTATGTGCTGATACACTACCATAAAGGTACATGAAATAACGATGTTAAAGATACAATAGGAGAAGAATAAATCTCTTGATACAAACATCTACCCTTTACGAATAGGAAGGCTATGGGTGCCAAGTGTTGCTGCTGGTCAAACTGTGATGTCTGCACTTCCACAGCCCTTGGGCAAAAATCCAGAATAAAGCCTCTGGCAAGGCACTTAATTCCCCTGTCTGTCTCTTGTACCTGGATAACCTTCAGAGAGTACCCAAGGTGCCTATGATTTTCTAGGCACTTCCAAATGATGTGGGTGCTGCTTTCAGGACCATAGTTTTGGATATATAAGTACCTGGCTTATGGGCAGAGATCTCTATTAGGCTCCTGATTCCTCTTTTCAATGTGGTCCAGAGAAGCTGTTGCTGGATACAAACTGATAGAAAAGGTGAAGATAATAGTGTCACAGCAGTCAGCATAACTGTCTCACAGTAGGTAGGAATGGAAAGAAAGGCAGGAATATTTTTCCTTTGGGCTGTGACGTACTCTGTGCAGTCTCTCCCTCTATCAACCATTCTTTTCCAGCCCATCATAGCAGAATAACCACTCTCATAAGCTCTGTCCATGAGATTGGTGAGCATGTGTGTGTTTTTGTGTGCAAATTCCTGTACCAAAAACTGTCAGAAAGGAAAAAGGGTCCACATCTCATGTGACCACACACCAAACAACCATGAGGCTGAGCCTAAGCCTGAATGTTAGACATACCAAATTTTGGCTAAGCCTGCACTGTACATACTTGTATTGGCAATAATAACACTTATTAACTGAGATACAGTTTCATTTCCATTAAGGCCATCTGGTGGCATTTCAGTGGAATTTAAACAGTTTCAGGTGCTTCTAAGTCCAAAGCAATTTCAAAGTCCTCAAACAGTCAGTGAAAACTGGACCTATGCTAGCTTCTTTTAAAATGTATTGGTACACTGTAATTGTGAGGAACAATGTTCTATAGCATTAAATCTCCTCAGTCTCAAGACTCTACCACAAGTTTTTCTGGTATGATTTGCATGGGTCTAGGTGGTAAACAGAATTGTTCTTAAGTTCACAGAGTGCACCAATACTTTTGGGATATTTCTATAGTAGTGGGGTTTCTGACTTTGTTTAGATAGCCCTCATTGTTACTGGTATGCTTGCTTGCTTCACAGTGCTTTCAAAACATTGACATTAAGGATTACAGAGAAGGTTGGTTTAATTTGCACATTTATGACTTTTGTGAAAGGCCTTGGATGGAGAAAATGCTAAGGGTCTATTTTAGATAAAAATATAATAATTTGATACTCTCAAAATAAACATTTTAAGATTTTATTCAACAAGTACATTTAGCATGACATTTTAAACTCCTTTGAAAGGGTATCAAAAATCAAAAAAACCCAATCAACCAAAAAAACCCCTCTTTACAACACTGAGATGTCACTGCAGGTACAATATATAAACATTCAACCTGAATTGAGTGCTCCCCAATTTTGCATTTCAGTAAGAAACAATGTAAAACATGTGAGCTATTGCAGGCAGAAAGAATCTTTCCTCTTTATTGTTTTCTGGTGACTCCTGAATATGAGATCTTTGCATAACCCTGATTCTGCAGGCAAGTCCCCTCACTATTTTTAAATTGTGCTGAAATGGAAGCAGGGAGTAGGTGAGAAAAAATTAAGAGAATTGAGGTGACAAATAATTTTCCTTTTTCTCCTGCATTTTAATTTACTTAAGAGCTTTGTTCCCAGACTTGCAGCCATAGTGGAGACTTCAGTAAGATAAGAATACACAAAAACTTTACAGCGGTGAGGCTGGCTTGATAGCTTGTGATGACATGAAAAGAAATCCTTCCTAACTGGACCTGCAGTCCAGACAATTCAGCTAAAGCTTTGACTACAGATAACCTCACTTAGCATTGTTATCTTAATGAAAAGCAAATAGAAAACTCTTCCATCATAATCCAAAGTTACCTAGGACCTACACAGAAAATGCCCTCTCACAGGAAAAACTTTTTAAGCAATCCCAAATATCCTCTTACAAAACAATTAATCTGAAATTTTTTTTTTAGTAGTCATTGTATATTCACCATTTCAAAAACCAACTTCTGGAAATAATATGCATACAAACAGAGTTTAACATTGTTGTTCACTGTAATTTACCTATATAGTACTTATGAGCATAACTGCCTTACTGCATTAGAAATTCTGAGGCTGCCTCCACAGCAGAAACATATTTAAAATTGAACTTCTTAACACCTTCAAAATTATAGCTGTTTATAGGTTATTTTTAAAATAACTTTGCTAGAATTTAAGTAATTTATCATTATTCGTGTGTGGCAATTCTTTCTAATATTAAAAATGTTAGTAAACAGAAGTGTGTACATCACCACAAATACAAACTTCTCTGAGGTATAGAAACACTATCTCAGTAGGCTTTTTTTTTTTCAGGGGGATAAGTGTACATTCAAAATTCCTTCATAAATAAACGTTTTAAACCTAAATTGCATGATCAAGAGACAGAATTTTGTTTATTCTAATTATGGTTCTTGCCTAATGGAATTTGTTGAGTGTTTTTTTCCTGAACTTTCTTAATACCAGACCTTGTGCACCCTTTTCCAAAGGAGGATCTAAATGGTGATGAGCCATCAAGATGAGCTGCAGCTCTCTCCTTTTCCACCAGTGGAGATAAGAGATTGATTCCTGGATAAGTTTTCTGCCCCTTCTCTCACAAATGTAAGCAGTCCTGCGTGAGAGACAAATCTGCCCTTTTGAGTAGCTTGCAGGATCAAGGCTTATGTGTCCTCTTATCCGACTAGCAGGGATGGGAAGATCTGCAGCTCCAGTTTTAGCTTCAAGTGAAGTTACCAGTCAGCTTACTGCAAATAATTCAGTATCCCTTCCAGAGGGAAAATGTTACTTCTGTTCCTTGGGCTTAAGGAAGGAACTAAAGGAACATCTTGCACGATTGAAAAGATGCCATTCATCATAAAGAAGCAGTACAAAGTATACACTTTTTTTGTTGTTGTTGCTCTGTCCTGCAACTTAAGGAATAGTTAGATACTTCCTGTAATACTTAAATTCTTCCACAGGAGCAGGGCAAAACAAAACAAAAAACAAAAAACCAAAACTAAACAAGCAACTCCCAGACCACTGGTTAGTTGTATTGCATATATTAAGCTCTTTCACAAATGAAATTGTGCTGTAATCAAGCCCATTTTAGAAAAGAAAAAAAAAAATTGGTAAACCAAAGGGGAAAAATAATGACTCTAAATGGGGCAAAATAGCAGATCTATTGGAAACATGACAAAAACAGGATGTTAAGGAAAAAAATTAAGTGGAGTCAACAAGGTTACACATAAGTAACACCTTAACATTAAACGAAATCTATTTTCCATTTTGACCTGGAAACCTCTTCCATTAATTACTAAAATCTATTTACACAGCAACTAGATAAAATCAATCTGATTGCTCACACCGTTTTTGGCTCACTTTCTGTGGGCTCTGAGCATTCAACAGACTGGCTCAAGAGAAGTCGATATTTAGATGTTGTGAGTTTCCATGTTTTGCCTCCTACAACACTATCCTTAGCCATGATTTCTGCTATGCAAGTTCTTCCGTACTGGATATGCAGCATTTTGTTCCTGGCTTTGTCCTCTTGCCTCCAGCAAAGACATGCATGGAGGCAATGCTTCCTTCCAACCTTATATGGAGGCAAAGTGTGTTCACCAGTATCTCTGCAGGGCTTGTTATGAGGGGTTCTGACAGGCCCCGTGGCTCAGCTTTCTTACATTAACCAGGTCAAAAGCACAGTTTGGCAAAAGCAGGAAAAATAAAATAAGACAAACAGAAAAGTAGACAGAGAACAGAAAGTACTCAGAGAACTGGGAGAGACACAAACCTTCTTCTACACTCATTCTCCTTCCTCCTAGGAACATCCAGGAAGCTTCCAAAAGAAGTGATATCAATACATTAGGTGGAATTGTTCCAGTGACCACACATTTACATTCTGAGCCTGTTAGTTCAGCCAAGACAAAGACACATTATGGGATATATTTCTTCTGCCTTGGAGAACATTTCCTGTTAGGTAGGCAGAGTCTTGCAAAACAGAAGGTGAAACATACCTGGATCAGCTGTACTATGACTGGAAATGAGCACTGCTGGAAGATTTCTGAGACAGGTGTGCGCTTAGCTTTAATGTCAGTAATTAAAAGCTTCAGAAATTAACAAAATCTGTTCTGTGTAAAATCACCTTTATTGGGTGAGTTATTTTTTCTATTATATCTTGGACAGCTGAAAAGTATCAATTTAGTACTATGATCTTTAAAAACTTATGCCACAAATCAGAGCTACATTTTCCATCCAGTGATTCTGAGACTAAAAGAATGTTCAAAAATTTCCACCCACATTTAACTACAGCCAAATTAGCTTTTAAGTGAAGCTCTATCTACCTCAGCATATAGACATCAAAGAATCATATTAATCATACAGCATGACCAGTCTCAATCTTGATCATATTTTCAGCTATGGCCTCCTGGCAGCAGCTTGCCACTTAATTAAAACAACTAAGACATCATTAGAGAATAGAAAATTGAGCAAGGCTTTCAAGAAACCCAAACCCAAACCCGTAGAAACTCTGATTTCAACAACACCCCTTGCTGTTTTACCTCAGAGCCTGACCTCGGCTTTCAAGGGAGCACCTCTGCCTGGTGCTGGTGATGCTGGAGAGCAGCAGCAATGCACTTGCCTCTGTAATCTCAGCTGGCAGGAGCTGCTGGCTGCGAGTACTTACTTGAAGGGCTTTTCCCCGGTGTGTGTGCGGATGTGGTTGTTGAGTGTGGTGGCCCCAGCGAAGGCGCGCCCGCAGTAGCCACACTTGAAGGGCCGGTCGCTGGAATGGGTCACGACGTGGTTCCTCAGCTCCGAGGGCTGCGAGAAGGACTGCGAGCAGTGGCCACACTGGTAGGGCCTGCAGAGGGGAACAGGAGCAGTATGCCATCAGGGCTTTCTGCTGGAATAACCAGGAAACCACACTGGACTCAGTGCCTGGTCCTCACAGGCATTTCCAAAGAGAGCAGTGGGCGCACTTCTCCAAGTCTCTCTTGGGAAATGCCTACACAAAACTTCACAGCCTCCTCAACAAGTGCAAAATTCTTAACTGGGAGTCTGTGGGGCCCACAAACCACAATTCAGCAAACTCGTGAGCCTGTACTGCACGTCATATGCCTGCATTAGTTTTCCCAAACTCAACACTGTTCTCCTTAGTCAATAAAAAAAACATCCACACACATTGGAGCTGAGGCACTCATGAAATCCTCTGTCTGTTGGTGCCAGCTGCAATCTTATCTACAAATGTTTGTCTGATGGTTATGTGCATATCCTAGCTGTATTCTGTAGCTATTCACAATTAAACTCCTCATATTACTCTGGACATTTTAAGAGACCACCTATTTCAATAAGAGACTTGGGAGAAATGACCACCGTATTACAATTTACGTTCTGTTTTCTTATTTCTGTTAAAAATTTTTACTTTTTATAACCATTTTTCTCCCACCCAGCCTCAAAATGCCTTTTTTGGTGATCTTGAAAGGAAACTCTGTTTCCTTGAAAACTCAGGTTTTCAACAGCACATTTTGTTAAAAGTAAACGAAACAAACAAACGCACAAAACTGACCAATATGTTACAAATTCAGAATCATAACAAGCAGTCTGCAAACACAGAAAAAAAGGATACAAGACAGCAATGTGATACTGGTCTGCTGAAATGCTAAATAAAATAAAATGCCAAAAAACTGTGTCGATATATTTCTCTTTGGTAAAAGTGGGGTTTTTCCATTTCACATTTGTTTTAAGTTAGTGACAGGGTACTAAATGCTTATCAGACTTTTTGCTAAGAAAATTAAGATTGTTTTTCTGTAGGGATAATAATGATTTTTACCCTACATAAGATTTTCATTCTTGGTATCTGCGTTTCCAGAGCCAATGGCCAACACAACTTAATTGCTCTCTCTGTAATAAATGTATATGTTTAAATGGCTAGAAACCAAAACTAAAAGGAAAGAGACAATGGTGACCAGGCATGTACAATTCAATTAAGTGCAAAATAAAGTGAACTATCTCATTTGTCAAGTGAACTGCTTAATTGTGGCTACTTGCATCACTGAACACAAATACTATTATTTTACAGTGCTTCAGAGCACTGAACCCTGATTGTAGAATTTTTTAGCTTGATTAATAGCTCAGTATTCATCAATAACTCAATAGCTTACAATTTTAATTACTTGCATTTAAAAATCTAACTACTCTACAACAAGTTTGAAAGTAATATATAAAAGCTGCGGTAAGGTAATTTAGATGATGTGGCCCTTAAAGATACACAGATATATGTAAAATAATATATATAAATAGAAACTAACTAACTAACTGATTTTCTGTTTCTCTTGCTGGAATACAAGTAGTAACATGTCCAGTTTTCACCTTTCTTGAAGTCCAAAGTTAATTTGCACAGAAAATATTTATCAAATTTGGGATAAAATTTCAAGAGTTGGTAAAACAGAGATGACTGGTGAATGCAGACTTACTTATATGGATATTTTTAAAACAAACACTTTTAAGAAAAATAATGCAATAATATGTTCCATATCCAAGACACATTGATTTTTTTAATAGTGAAGGAGACCATTAACGTCTATTAGCCTCTGGTTATCTATTTTTAACAGCAACCACAAAAAATGATACACTGCTACATAAAACAAATTAATCTTTTATTTTTTTATCAGTCAACGTGATTAATTTAATGTAGTGAAAATTCACACTGTAACTTGTTTGTAAGCAGTCAAAATTTAAAACCATATATAAATGAACATGGTGATGGCAAACAATATGGGTTCATTGGCTCAAAATAAATGTCTTCTTTACACGGTACTCAGAATATATTTCACTGGCTTAAGCTCAAGAAAATAAGCCCTGTAAAAGATCGCTTATTGTTAGAACATTTTGACTGAATTTTTCTGATTCTTGCACATCTTGGGAGAAAAAATACCATAGAAGTTACCTTTCTCTTTGCAGAGGATGCATTTATCCAATTTATACCCAGGTACTTCTAATTACAACTAAAATGTGTAATTTTTTTGAAGTTTAGATACATGACAGATTAAGCAAAATTAATTTTAAGAAGAGGGCCTAAAAATGCATTCAAATACTGTAACATCTTAAAAATGCTCTAATTTACACAATTGGAGATTTAAATATGCCAACTTCTGACAATTTCTGGATACTATTATTTTTCAAAGAGCAAAAACCAAAATTGCATTCAATAAGTACAAAAGTTAGTATTCTGTTCTCTGGTAACCATTTTACTGCGCTCAGAAATTTTTTCTTGGAAGAAAATAAAATCAATATGTTATTTTTCAAAAAAGAAAAAAATGAAAGTGGTGCTGAAGGACTGAACAGGAGCAGTGCTCGGTTCAGTGAGTACATTGACATGGGCAGAGCACGCCTGCCTTTGATGTAGCAGTTATGTCTTCTGCCATCACTTTTGTCTGCACTGGAACAATGGATTAAGATGGTGACCTCGCTATAACAGAGTTTTGCAAAGAAGAAGGAACAGGGACAAAGTGACAGAAATGTTGGTCTTCATAGGCTGTACTTTCAAAAATCCACTGCCAGACTGAATGCACTCCCAGCTCAGAAAATCTCTCTACCCAGTATAACCACTACATGTGTTGTACTCTCTTGAGCTCCACAGTACCCATGTGAATCAAAATCTTACCAGACAGTAATTTTAAGTTACAGCTAAACTGATTACAGCAATGTGCAGATGAGAACAATGTTCTGACAGTCAACAAAAGTACTTCTAATGTTTTTTATTAAACACCTTGTTATATGGGGGCTTTTAGCTCCACATCTTTCTTTTTGAGTTTAAAAAAAAGAAATTTACTTACCCAGAAGAAAATTTTTCTCTTGGAAGGATTACACTCTTGTTATTAATCCCATGCATCATTGATAAGCTATCGAGGTTTACTGACACATAGAATACATCAGCTTTTTCTAGAGACTCTAATCCTACAGTCTCTGACTATATGATGGCCCACTATAGGAACACAGGCCACCTAAAGTGAAATTCTGAGAGCAATTCTAATGGAATAGTTTTCAGATTTTGTGGTAATTTATACTTTGAGCTTTTGTGCATGACATATTTTTTGAAGTGAAAACACAAAGGAATAAATTTTGCTCTCTAAGAAAGAAAATCTCTTGAATTATTTTGCTCTTTGATGATGTGTTTTCCTATCTTAACATTTTCTTACTTCTGCAGCTGATATTTTTAGGGTGAAACTACATCATATATGGAACTAGTTCACAACCCATGCTCCCTTGTAAGGCTTACTGAACCTCACCAAAGTTCATGCTTAGTGCAGGGGATGCAGAAATCTTGACATGTACAAAGCATATTAAGAGACAAGAATAGAAAAATCCATGTGCTTTCATCTGGAATAGCTACTGAGTGACAAATGTACTTTCAGAATATTTTTTCCTAAATTTTTATTTAGCAAAATTGACATAGCTTTGTCTTTTACTTTTCCTCTGTCAAAAGAATATATTTTCCAAAATCTGACTCCTAAGTATATCTAAGCATTATAAATTTATTTTCTACATCATAAATTATTAACTCTTTGAATAATTAGAATCTTGAAAACTCCAATCATTATTTTCCACTGCATTTTCAAATTATTTCCTTTATGATGAATGCACTTCTAGTGTGGCCTCTTCAGAAGTGAATTTGTTCTTTTGAAGGGGCATATGGTATTCTAGTGCAGTTCTTAGAAGAGAAATTGCTTGTAAGAGCAAGTTCCTGAATTCTTGTAACTTTGTCATTGAAAGGCTCTCAGCCCAGTGAGGCAAAATAGCACAGCACTGTTATTCTTTTCCCTTAGAAAGAGATAGAAAAGCTCCAGTTGAAAGGAGAGCTGTGACTGAAAGTGCTTTTCTCCCTGTTGAGGACCAAGAAGTGAAAAACCAATATGGTCAGAGAATTATAGAACGGTCTGTGTTGCAAAGGGCCTTAAAACCATCTTGTTTCCAATGCCCTGCTATAGGCAGGGACACCTTCCACTCAAGGCCCCATCCTATTTGATCATTCCCAGGATGGGGTATTGACAGCTTCTCTGGGAAAATTTCAAGTCTGTCTCACTACCCTCACACTAAAGAATTTCTTTCTTTCCTCCATTCTAATTTTACGCTCTTTAAAGTTTAAAGCCATTATCCCTTGTTCTATCACTACATGTCCTCACAAAAAGTCTATCACCAGCTTTCTTGCAGGCCTCTATGGGCACTGGAAGGCTCATATAAGATGTCCCTGAGCCCTTCTCTTCTCCACACTTAACAGCTCAAACTATCTCAACCTGTCTTCATCCCTCTGATCATCTTTGAGATTCTCCTCTGGATTCTCTCTAGGAGATACACATCCTTCTTATGTTGGAATACCCAGAGCTGGATGCAGTGCTCCAGGTGGGGTTTCACAAGAGTTGAAGAGAGGGGGAGAATCACGTCCTGCCCATTCTTCTTTTGACACAGCCAAAGACACATTTGCCTTTCTGGGTTGTGAGTGCACATCTGGCTCATGTCCAATTCTCATCCACCAGCATCTCTAAGTCCTCATCCTCCTCCTCAGGGATATTGTCACTCCATTCTCCATCCAGTCTGCATTTGTGCTTGGGATTGCCCTGACCCACATTTAAGACCTTTCACTTGCCCTTGCTGGACTTCATGATGCTCACACAGTCCTGCCTCTCCAGCCTGCCAAGGTGACTCTGGATGGTATCCCTTCCTTCCAGCAGGTCACCTGCCCCACACAGCCTGGTATTATCAGGGAAATTGCTGAGGGTGTGCTGTCCCCGTCACCAACAAATAGGGCTGCTATTAGGACTGCTATCAGTCTTAATAGCAGCCCTGAGGAACATCCCTGGTCTCCACCTGGAGATTGAGTCATTGACCACAACTCTTTTGGGTGTAATATTCCAGACAATTCCTAATCCATTGACAGATGTGGTCATCAAATAAATCTGTGTCTGTTCACAGATGAGGCTGCCGTGTGCAAACACTTTGCACAGGTCCAGGTAGATCAGCTCAGTCTCTATTCCTTATTCATCAACTCTGACACTATTGTAGAAGGCTACCAAATTTGTCAGGCATTATTTGCCCTTAGTGAAATCATGTTGGCTGTCGCCACATTATCTTCCACGTCCCTTAACAAAGCTGCCACGGGGATCTGCCCAGTGCTCTTGCCAAGTACCAAGGTGAGACTGACTGCCCTGTAGTTTTCCAGGTTTTTTCTTTTTAACAGTGGCAGTTAATCAACTTTTCCAATCAGCAGGAACTTCACCAGACTGCCATGACCTGACATATATGACAGATAGTGTCTGAGCCACTTCATCCACTGTTTCTCTCAGGGAGAGAGCTCATGCTTCTCACCAGGGCCCATGGACTTGTGCAGCTTCAAGTTCTCTTTGTGGTCTTCAATCTGACCTTCTACAGCAGGCAATTCTTCATTCTCCTGTTCCCTGCCTTTGCCTTCTGTGACCTGGGTGGTGTGACTGGGACACTGGCCAGTGAAGTTATTGACTAGCTCAGCCTTTTCCATGTCCCAGGTCACCAGGCCTCCTGCTTCCTTTAAGAGAGGGCACACATTTTCCCAGGTCTTACTTTAGAATAGAAGAATAGAACAATAGAAGCTTTTGTTGTCCTAGATGTCCCTGCCCACATCCTACCAGGGCTTTAGCTTTCCAAAATGGCTTCCTGACAGCTTAGACAATCTGTATATCTCCCAGACTGCCTGTCTGTGCTTGCATCCTCTGTAGACTTCCTTTTTGTCTTTGAATTCATCCAGGAGTTCCCTGTTCATCCATGCAGGCCTCCTGGTGGATTTGCCTGGCTCCTTCTTTTCTCCTGAGCTTGGCAGAGTTGACTGATCCCACAGTCTCAAAGAGTGGGACACAAGGCTCCTGAACCCAGGATAGTGTTTGTCACTGTTATAGGGGGAGGCTGCCATGTTACAGCCCCTGCAAGAAACCCCAAAAGCAGGGCAGGCTTAAATGGGACCTGCATCAGCTCTCAGGACCAGGCCTTCCTGCACAGCTTTAAGAGCACAGCTGCAGTAAGAGGAATTGGGTCACAGTTTTTCTCATAGGAAGGAATTTTGGAGGAATGCTTTCTTCTTGTAAGTCGAATTAAGGCTGGAGAACAAAGTGGCACCTCAGGATTCAGCTAACTTGCACACAGACACATCCCTAGCATCAGCAGATCCGTGGGTGGATACCTTCATTGCCTCTGGACTCCACATCCCCTGCTGCCTTGGTGCTCCCCTTAGGCAGCACAGCTGCTGTCCCGAGAACCTCAGACAGAGCTGGACCTGCTGGGAATTCTGCAATCATCTGTTACAAATGTTTGTGCATAAACTAGCAAAAACAGAATGCCAGCATGCTTGGGGCATCTGCAAACTTCTGAAGCTGTTAGGGAGGGTTGCTGCTCTGCACACCCATTATTGTTATTTGCTCTGAGTACTGGGCGCTTGCAAACCTTTATGAAAAGATTATGCAAGAACCAGCATTAAATTCAGCGTGAAGTTTACTTTAACTGAGCAATACTCAATAAACAGAAATAGACAATTCTTGCTCAAAGCTCATATTTTTTTCTAACTCTGTTTTGGAGAGATTCAAATCAATTAGTGGACTTGGGGAAAGCATCAAGGACAAAGATAAAGAACTTATAAAGAAAATATAAACACAAAATGCACTAAGCCATGATCTTAGAGAAAAACATCTATTAAATTGGTAACTTCAACTTCCTCTTAAGAAAAGCAAAACTAAACTAAACTAAACTAAACTAAACTAAACTAAACTAAACCAGACAAACTTACTGTTTAATATTGAAGTGATACAGCAAAACATGATTATAATAATGTCTTTTGAAAAAAGAAGAATTGCAAGTTCCAGATCATACCCACAATCTATCATCCATGAACACATTTATGGAGTGTGCTTTCCCTCAGATTATCAACTTGAATACCTGGCAATCAATGAGACTATATATCACAGGGATTTACAGGTTGTACATGAAAATATGCCCCACGGAACTCTTGAGAACTGAAGCCTTCTGCCTTCCCTCAATATCAATATATATTGAATCCGGTGATCATAGTGAGATGGAAGAGTGGTGTCATTAAAAAAGACTGTGTCATTATCAGAAAAGTGGTTACTGTTAAAAAAACCAAAATCAACTTCACTAAAAATTGTTCATGTAATTAAGAGTATTGGTTATCCCCTTTTTGAGCCTTCCAAACAGGATTGTTGGGAATTTCTTCAGCAGGAGGAAGGAAATAATAATTAAAAAGAAAAAAAAAGAAAAAAAAATTAACCTCCCCAACAAAATAAGCAATAAAACACCCACAAAAATAGATTTTCGACTCATGTTTCCAGAATTACCTTCTCAAACTGCTTCTGACTGGTCAAGGCTTAAAAAATCTCAAAGGCTCAGAAGATCCCCAAGTTCAAGATTTTACAGATTTAAATTTCCACCTCCCACACCTATTTCAACCTTAATTACCATTTAATCCAAGAGAAGCCCTACAAAATGTAACAAGCTGAAAAAAAAATGGTGACAAAGGAAGAAGTAGAATAGAAGAAGTAAAATAGAAGAAGTAAACTAGTAAATAATTAAAAGTTAATTTAAATAAAAATCTTACTCTTAAAATAAACCAACAAGAACAGCAGATGATTTTAATAATTTCTCCTATTTGGGATTCATAATATTTTACAATAATTTTTTCATTTATTAAACGATCTGCCTCTTAAATAAGAACATTTATTTCTTACTACTTTGTGGAATTGTGTATATTATGGTCTGTTTTATGCCTGCTCTCATTTAGATATTCTCTTAATCTCAGTTGTTGTATTATCTTTATTTGGATTTCTCAAGCTTCAAGTAGTCTGCTTTTCTCAAATTTCAGACCATGAATCAGATTCCTGTATGGATTCAAAGGTGTTTTCCTTGCACAACATTGTTGCAAAACAAATACTAAGCAAGAACAGATAGAGCAAAGTCTATTTCCTAGAGACGACAGGCCCTGCTGCTTCAGTCACATCAAAGATGCAGTCACTGATGTGCTCACAAATTGCTGACAATAAATGAGGAGTTGCTTATCAGCTGGAGTGCTGGTACAGATGTCATTGAGAAAATAAAAACCAGGGAGCTGCAACCAGTAGTTTGGGCTGGCAAGCAGGTATCCTTTCACAAATACCTTACTTTCATGTCTCCTGGAAATTTTGTACAACACTCTCAAAATTTTTCATCTAGAAAAAGATGTGATGTGTTTCAGAAACCAAAAGCCACTTTTTCTAGACACTGTATCATTAAATAACTGGCGCCTGCTAAAAGACAAAAAGTTTCCTGTGATATAAGCTCAAACTGTAACGGTTTCCAGGCAGGGATATGAGAACCCAGATCCTTGTGCAGTAACTGTTATTTATGGTAATTTCTAACATGGAATGAATTGCAATGACCTTAAACACAGCAAGATGATTTCCTACTATGCCCTAGGGTGTTCTGAGCTGACAATATTCCACACTTTCCTAACGAAACTGCTAGCTGGATAGGCACAGGAGACACTGAGAGGATGAATCAGCACCCTGCTAAAGAGAATGTTCACTTTTAAGAGTGAAGACCAGAAATCCAGTCTATGTTTCAGTCAATATTTGGCACAAGCTACTTAGGAGAAAATAAATAAAAATAAATAAAATTAATAAAAAAAATCTCTCACCTCCAAGATGAAAGATCTAATGGTAAAACAGACTTATCCTCATTTTCTTTCTCTGGCAAAATGAATATTTAGCTGTCACTTAGAGTGAATAATAGTGCTATTAAGACAGACTCTTCTTGCGTTAACTATTATCTGCAACTTGCTTCTTCATAAAGGAAAACACAGGTTCAAGTAAAGGATGAAATCTAGGTGCCTCACCTGATTGGATAAATCACTGAAAAAATATTCAACCTTACAACCTGCCTTTTCTAGTCTCTAGGCTCTTCCAGACAGATGCACGATTTTATGTTTTACTGTATGCTTGGGATGCTTTAATATTGGAAACATGAAAGTCCATGATACATAGGAGAGTGGACCTTCTAGGACCAATATTCCACACTGTGGAATATTCCACATTGTGACACTTAAATTACCATTTTTGTCCTATAGCTTCCTTAGCAAGGCATTTGCTTCTGCTAAGGCCAGCATAAAATCAAGAAAAATGTTGAAAGGGCTTGTTTGCATCCACAATATTATCAATTCTTTAATTTTTATGAATATTTACTTGGAATACAGTTAGCCCCTAACACGCTTGACATTTCTTCTGGAAAAATGGACTTATTCTCTAGTACCTCCATACTCATAGAATCCCACAAGCATATGTGTACATGTAGATAGTACACAAAGTACACAAAGAGACATAAACATGCACACAACCACATGCACAGACTCACTCTTTGCTATTTTTTGGTAGTGTTTTGTTAATGTTAATTCACAATTAAATGCTGTTTTTAGAATAACCTTCCAGAGATTCAGCTGTTCTGCTCAAAACTTCACAGCTGAAGAAGAAACAAAACATGGGCAGCCTTTTTTATTGAATTAATTTGATTTTTGTCTTTTGTCCCGCCAGCTATCAAAATTGTCAAATAAACCAGCTTTGATTCATAAATAATGGTTCCATTATATTTACTGTGCCACCGGTCAGAGTACCTGAAATTTTAATTCACTTGTTCAGCTAAATTTCATCCTCAGTTCACAGCCATAAAATTCTGTATTGACAAACTTTCAAACCAACTTTGACTCTGAGGTATCTAGTCAACATTTTTCTTCTGTGTGGATATTAGTTTATTGAATAAGTGGCATCTGTTTTCCTCCACATCACTGGTGGAGTAGGTATTTCCTTTTGACAGCTTTGTACGATTTATGGGTTTGCATGCTATGAAGAAAAATAGTACTAAGCAAAAAATTCCAATTCATTACCTCTTAGTACTTAATTAAGTTCATACGCATTGCACACTATAGGTGAACCCTGAAATGACTGTGACAGCCACTGAGCAGCAAGTTAGATTATCTTTGGAAGACAGAGAGACTTTTAATTATCTTGACCTCATTTTTTTCCATCTATTATATTCATAAATTTTCATTCTATTTTGTTGCCTCCATCAGATGTACCAAACCATTCTAAAAACAAGATTATATCCTTAGCTATTTCCTTTTATCTGCACATTTAGGCATGGAATGTTTTTACAAATAGTGAAGGCAAGCAATAGTTTTTATCAGCTTACTTCACGCAGCTGCAGATAAATTATGTCATGCAGGGTCCTCATAATAATGGTTTGGTTTTAAAAGTGATAACAGCTTGATAAAAGAAGAAAGCAATGGATCTGGCTATCAGTAGATACAGTAAAAAAGAGAGCCTGGGCTTTACCTGTCAGGGTTCTGCGTACACACATGCATCTGTAAGAGGATCCGCTGGGTGAAAGTCTTAAAGCATTGCCCACATTTCCAAAGATGCCAGTCACTGAACTCAGAATTTAGTTGGCTTGTTGAAGTTGGGCTTGCAAGAACTCGTTGGTTTTTGACACTGATCTGGTTAAATCCTGACTCGATGGACCCAGACTTATCCAGGAGAGAAAAATTTCTGCTACACGGAGTCTGTGGAAATACTACGGATCGCTGTGGAGTGGCAGGGGACAGTTTGCTACTTTTATTAAATGGCTGTAGGGTGTCTTGTCTGGACATGGCCTCCATTACAGTCGAAGGGACATTCACTGGGAGAAAACAAGAAAAGTAAATAAGATCCTTTTTATGCCTTTTCAAAACTAATACAATTTCGGGAGACACCAAAAAAAAAAAAATCAACATCCATTTTCTTGACACTACAATGAAACAGTTTTATTTTAACAATGTACAAAAAAAAAAAAAAAAAAGAGAAAAGAAAAAAAAAGGAAAGAAGGCCTAGAATGAGACAGTGATCTGAATGATCTGAATGATTCTGTGACACTGAAATGAAAATTCATGCAAGGGAGTATCTGAGACTGAAAGGATCCAGAGAAGCCTGACTGTGGTATACATTTATTACACCGTGGGATTGTCATCTGAAAGAAAGAGCTGCACCACTTATGATACCCTGACTCTGCATGTTGCAGTCAGCATGTCTGACTGCCATATCACAGACCAGTATGAATTTTGAGAGCATGGAGAAAAAAAATCCCTGTTGGGACATTCCTTGAGATACAACAAGGCCTAAATATCTACTACACCAATAGTTCCCTTATCCTATGAAAGGGTGGCCTTTAAATGTATTATACTGTTACATCTCACAAATAGTCACACTGCCAATGCAGTGTGTATCTTATGCCTGGGGTTAATAGCAGGTAGGTCACCACGAAACACTGCAAAGTTTAGGCAGAGAGATCTTTGTGCATCAGTTCTCCACCTACAAAACAGGCAGAAAAATGTTTTAGAATCCCAGGAAAATTAATTCTAATCAAATGTTCATCAATTAGCTATGGCTTATGGGGCACTCAGATATTTCAGCAACAAATGCAACATGTTCTTCAAAAAGAAGAGATTTACTGCTGAATTTGAATGTTTTGGTGTAAGAAACACAGGAGGTCAAGCAACCAAGAAGGCCTCACACCTTGAGAACCACGTAGATCATACAGTGAATGGGGCAAGGGTCCAGTGGAAAAATAGTCAGCTGACAACAGCTTGCACCCCAATGCAGAAATAAACATAATTTAGGTCACCTGGATCAAGTAACTACTAATAATTTCTCATTTTGGCACACTCATGAGATAATATTTTAATGTATTTTTTTCAATTAAATATGTTATGTACATATAAGTCTATGTGCACAAATTTGGTTACTGCCACAAACTGTTTATATCTTTAAATAGCATGCACTAAGCTGCTGAGTAGAAACTGCAACTCTGTTTTGGTAAGTCATGATGATAAATTTCTAAGAGCAAACATGAGATTTAAATTTCCTTTGTAAGCTGGAATCAGCTGACATTATTTAATATACAAAAAACCCCAAACAACCAAATATAAATTAATATTTGGTAATATCTTAAATCATGCCAGTTGTTTTAGAGTTATGTTCTAATATCTATGATCAATCATAATGATTCCAACATTATATAATTACTAGATATTTAATTTATGTAACTTTAGGTCCTTCCTAATCTATTCTCTTTTTTTTGTGGTATCTGAGAACCTAATTTCTAAATAGAGTTACATGCATGGAACTGTCTATCACAAGTTTCCAGATACAGAGTACGTCTTCTATGCCTCTTCAGTACTAAGAGAAATTTGTATACTATCTTTTGCCTCAATATACTCAGGAGGAGATCACTTTTTTTCTTTTCTTTAAAATGTACCCATGAAAGTCCACAGAAACAATGAGATCAGGGTACTAAAGACCTAAGGAATATAGGCAGAACTTGTGCTGCTGATCATACCCCTTTGCAGAAGATAAGCTGAAAATATACTCAGGGAGTTTAAGTGAGACTTAAGTCCTATACCAGTTTGCAGCTCGCTCCGTGGTCAGAGATTAATTTCATCTATTCATGACAGTGTCTCTGTGGATGAAACTCTGGTTTGTCTCACAGAAAAATATCAAGAGAAAATATTTACAGATTTTAGGCATAATGCTTTACTTTTCAAATTAAATTTTTATAGTCTTCGGTTCCTGAAAGAAAAAATAATATTTCTATATTGTACACTGCAGAGCATGACTTTCATCAGCACATATTTCTGCCAGTAACTAAATTTCTTTTAAACTTTCCTCCAGCCCAACAGACTTGAAAACTCAATATGAGAGAGTATGTTTATTTTTGACAGTTTAATCCCTGCTATCTTGCTGTTTAATTGCTGCATTATTCAGTATTTAAGTTGCTACAAGACACTAGTTCATCCTAGCAGTTCATCCTGTTTAAGTACCCAAGTACAGGACCAAAAGACACATCTTATACATAATTTATTAAACATGGGCAGTCACAGGGCTACTTTAGACCAAAGTCAATGGGTCCATTATTGTTTTCTTCTACTATATTGGTACATATAATTGCCAAAATGGATGCAAAATGGAAGTTCTAAACAAGTCTCACACACGAGCAGTAAAACTGAGGGACGTGCCTGGATGACCCATTTTCATTACAGGCAAAGGTATCTAGCACTAGATTGTGACTGTGTTATAAGCTGCATGCTTAGTTTTGTGAGGATTCTTAGTAAACTAAAATAAAATTTTGAGAACAGGTAAAAGAATGGATGAAAATGGGAATGATCAGGATGGGATAGAGATTTATTGTCATTTCAGGGTACTTGCACTCAGTTGGTATTTTAAAAAGCAGGTTTTTATGTTTAAACACAAGGGTCTAACGTCTTAAATCAGCCAGCCAAAGCTTTTCTCAGCATGCTCAGAGGTAATAGAACAAAGAATCACCAACAAAGGCCCTGTGGGCTTGCAATACATTACTGTTTTGGCAAGGTTGTGTTTTGTGATAGGTCTACTAACAATGGGAAGAACTAAACAAACTTATTTACAAGAGACTAATCACTTATACAGAACAGTGATTTTTACCATACCATACTTTTGTGCAGTTTTAGTGCATCACTTTAGCTAAAATGTACTACCACTTTCATAAAATGCCATAGAATCAGGGAGTCAAAGAATGGTTTTAGTTGGAAGGGACCTTAAAGGTCATCTAGTTCCAACTCCCCTGCCATGGGCAGGGACACCACCAGAACAGGTTTCTCAAAGCCCCATCCTGACTGGAGTTGAACTTCCAGGGACAGAGCAAAATACTCTATTATACAGCTGATTAGGCATGAAAGAGGAATTGTGGCTTACAGCGGTAGAAATGCAATGAAGAACTTACAATTTTCATCCTGTGCAATGCACTGGAGAGGGATTCCAAAGAAAGATGTGTAGCTGTCATTGTACCACACCAGCAGCTCAGTGCCCCTGGGGATATCTATACAAGCCCGGTAGAATATATTTGACCTAATCAAGAGAAAAAGAAAACGTTGCATAATTTAGGAAAACAGCATTCTCCTCTTACATTGCAGGGTATTACAGTAGAAATCCATTGTTTTGGAGGTGTTTCTGCAGATAACTAAATGAATAACCAACTAATTGTCTTAAAACAAAATCTGTCATTAGAGAAGGACTTTGTTGCTGTAGCACAGGCTAAAAGCATTACAGACAGGTTGTATCTAGCATATATTAAACACTAAGGTTTTAGAAGAATCAAGATTCTATAGAAATACAGGTGTTTTCTTGCTATGTCTGTTGCAGGGGGATTTTAGAATGGTAAGTTTTGCTTACACAGTATAAGCATCTGAGTGATGCTCACAGATCAGCAGGTACAGCCATTTAAACAGCTTTGTGCCCCATCTAAGCTAAAGTTAGCATTTTTAGGGTAAAAAGACAACAGCTCTTTTGTGTGGATAAGTTCAATCAGCAACACCTTTGAAGTAGTGTGAAGTGACCTTTCATGACAGAAATATACCACCAAAAGAGAGACCTTGGGCTGTTGATAAAAATGGACTTTTACTTAAGGGAAACAAAAAATTGAGATTAATCAGATCATGCAGCAGTAAAATCTTCCCCTATATGGAACTTGAGGGCAGTGCCAACGATTTAGTATGTATAAATTACTGTTATCGTTAGTGTGATATCTCATTGTTCCTGTGAAAAAAGACTGGGTATTTCTAGGCCACTGAACTGGGAATTGAGGAGGGGAAAAAGGGAAAAATCCTAATGTTATTAGCATAAAAACAAGAGCCTGGTCTTGCGCTGATGTCAATAGCTTCAGGGTGATACTTCTACAGTTAAGACATGACGGTAAAAGCTGTGAAAGATTAGAATCAGGCACAAGATAAAAGACAAATGTTATCAGTTTGCAGTGGCTTTTCCCTTATACTTCACATGAAACAGTAAAACACACTCCTGTGAGATGGATAGAAATTCAATATATACAAGAAGAACAGTCCACTCTGGCTGAAGGATTACATACCAAGGTGATACGGTCTAAGTACCAAGAAATGACCATTTTTTAATAACAGCTTATGTAAGGCAGAAAAACATCTACGGACCAAAAAAAAAAAAAAAAAAAGGGGGGGGAAAAGAAAAAAAAGTGAAAAAGAAGTTAGGTCTCAACCAGTTTTCTGAGTGAAGAATTGCTACAAACATTATTCTGAAGTTCAAGATAAAAGTGTTTAGGGTTGGTAGGCCTTAAATTTAGACTTTCTATAAAGAATTGGCTGTAGCAATGCAATTTGTTCCTTGTATAACACTGCAGACACAAGGAGAATCTTCTACCACATTTTTCATGGCAGTGAGATATGCACTTGTCAACATATTTTGTCACCGCAAAGTGGCTCTTGGCAACAGGATCATAAAGATCAATAAAAAAGTGCAGATTCTCAATATTTTACTAGCAGCTGCAAAAATTTCATTTATCTTGTTATTTTCCTCGCTCTCTGCCACCCTGTCTCAGGAGGGCACTGCTAGCTAAGCAGAACGGTTTTCTTAGCCTTCTATGAATATCTGACAAAAACTCTCCCCTTTGTGTCTCCCCTTCATCTTCCCTCCTCCTCCTTCTCCTCCTCTTCTTCTCTCTCCCTCTCTTTCTTCCCTGAGCTATGCATTTAGTTAATTCTTTCCACTGTTACATAAAAATGAAAATCGGAGCCGGGCTATAAATTACCGGCATCTCTTAACTTGAGAAAAATTGAGTCTACTTTGTACTTCACCCTTGTAACATTTCATCTCTCAGTTTGGCTTCCCTTAACATAAACACAGCAGCCCGGCAAATGAATGTGCTAAAACCAAATGACACACTTTGCCGCTGAAAGAGCAGAACTGTTTTTGAGCAATGGGTGGTCTGTGGGGCTTGGAGTAGGCAGGGAAAAAAAAAGTGTAAGTGTACACCGTCCCTTACAAGTGTGCAGAGCTTCCAAAACTCGCAGAAATCTCTGCATGCTGAAGTACATCAAAGGGATTTTTCCCTTTTCGGATAATATTTCCTTTGCTGACATGTATTTAGTATTGTGGTTGGATGACTCATAAAGATAGCTTCATGGCGTCCCAACGCAGTTGAAGCAGAACACATGCCAACAAACATTATTGTCAGCCTCAAAATAAAAACAAAACGTTCAGCTAAGGGTCAATCAATCAAGAGCACTTTGAAGAAAATTCCATTTAGATATTACAAATCATAACAGAATGAATTTAAACCAGCTGACTTTCTGTGAGGAGGACATCCATGTACAATAAAAATTAGGCTGGTTTTTCAGTGTCCAACTTTTCTATTTTCTTACACTTGGATGCAGTCACTGGTGATGGATGCCAGTTTTTTAAATTGTGTTTTTGTAGTTCATTTTATAAAGATCTGAAGTAATCGAAAACAGATCAACAGAGGGAATTCTAAGTAAAAACTCCATCATGAAAGGAGAGTTGTAAAATCCACTTAATATTGACAGATGTGTAATGACTTTCTCATGTTCACTTTTCATTTAGTTTTGTAATCTATATATATAAGTACGCATATATTTTTTTCTTATTTTTATATATATACGTGCACACACACATCACCACATTAAGAAATAGTCCACAAGATACCTACAAAAATACTCTTTCATCACAACAATCTTTATTCATTATCCAGTGTGTTTATCTAAAATCCTATGGTATTTTAGCTATAGATAGCAGATATAAGTATATAATAAAAGATTTGTAAGGTATAAATAGGATTGTTATTTTCTTAACTACAGCATTATTTAGTCAACTGGCCAGAGAATAAAAAAAAGCTGAAAATGCAATTGAGAAATTTTACCATTGTTAAATTGGATCCCTATGGGATAATCAAACTTTATATATTTCATTTTAGCTTGCTTTTGTATGTTTTATTTTTAATTTTAAAGGTAGTTTAAATAAGTTTAAGATTTTTCCTAAATAAAAGAAACTGCTCTCTAAAGCAACCAGCAAAAATCATTGCTCACTGCAACTGGCAAGCCTGGGGCATTCTTTGATGTGCTTCCTACCACGTTTAATAAGGCCAAACAGTCGCTTCTGGTTCTAAGGCAAAAGGTCTGTTTATAGCTGAGATCATGTATTTATGTAATGTGTTGTCTGGGTTTTCTGGATCTATTTGCAAGTACAAAGTAAAATGTACCATAATTTCTTTACATTTTTCTTCACATTTTGACTTTCTCTAGCCAGCAGCATAAGAGGTGCAAGCACCAGCAATCCTGGCTAGCAGGTGCACTGAACATGAAAGCTGGAGGTGCATACACACCTCATGACTCACCCTCAGGATGCCTCTGGGTGCAAAAATGCTTTCCTGCCACTTTCCCCCCTCCCCTATCACACACATGTCTGCTAAGGGCGGAGGACTGCTTGTGTTGGCTTGCCTCTGATGAGGCTGTTTGAAAAAGTGCAGAGAGCTCGGTGTGGCGTGGTGGTCACACAAGTGACATGGGGCTGCCCTTGCTCCCTGGAGCTTCACCTGGGGTGTGCTGCCCCATGTGAGCACGTCCTCCAGAGCTCTGATGCTGCCTTTGTAACCAAAGGCAGCACTACAGCCTGATAAAGCACTTTGGTTCTGTGTCCTTGTGTCAGCCAGAAAACACTTTACCTGTACTGAACCACGGTTAAGTTCTGCTCCCCACAGTGCCTCGCACATCGGATGTACCTCATCCAGCTCGACTTGCTGGGCTCTCCACCATCGATAAAGTGCTGCAGTGTCCCATCTTGATCATATATCTGGGGGAGATGTCACAAGGTCAAGTCGTTAGAACAAATCATCAGCAACCATTTTCACTGCTTAGCTGGTGCCTCTCTGCGGTTTTCCAGGATTTTATTGCCATGAAGTTTGTCATCTGTGTACTGATACTCTTAGAAATACACATGAAAAAGCAGAAAAGTATTTTAGGGGATGCAAGTTTATCATGTTTCTCTTATCAAGCCAATCTTTTCATATTAAAAATATTTGTGGTGTCTCAAAGACGTGACCATGTTTCCCAAAGAATATTTAACCTATTTTGACAAGCTGGCCTTAAATAATGAACTGCCAGATAAACAAGAAAATCTGGATGTAAAGTGTGCATTAAAACGGCTGGGACATCTGAGCAAGAGGCAGAAGCAATCCCTAAACAAGGATCCCTTCTTTCACCTCTCAGTTGCAGCAAGAGCATATACTTCAGTATGATATGTTAGGGAGTTGTAGGATTCATAATATCAAAACAAATGATACTAGAAGGATATACAGTTGATGATGCCTTTAGGAGGTCCCTTGAGATATACAATTTTTTGAAGTACTAAATGAAAAACAAGTCCTGTGGGAATCATTGTTTTCTTAAACATGATATCCCTGCTAAGGACATGAGAGCCAGTTACGGTGATTTTTTTTAAAACATAGTATTATGTTTCTATTCAGAAGTGGATGCTCTCTCTGAAGTAAAAAATAGAGTTTCTCTGGAGGCTCTGAAATGAAAAGATAAATGTATCATGCTTAACTCCCCTCCTGACTGCTTAAAAAATGTTATCTAGGTAGGTCTAATCCCGGTAAAAGCACGTGATCTCACAAGATTTTTACTTTCTACACAATTAATTTGGCAAACTTCATAAATGCATCTGAACAATTAGGAGCCTATATGAGGTAAATCTCATTTTCATTTCTTTTGCCCCTCTATGAACACCATTTGCTTTAATAGTTATACTGCAAAAATGTTATCCCTTTTGGAATTGTTTGAGCCTGAATTAGTGTCTTCTTGAAAGTATTAATTCTGCTAACTAAAGAAGAAGTACATTTATTACATTGAATTGAACATTTCTAGTCTATTGAAAGTCTATTTCAATATCAAGAGAATAATCTCAGAAATTACGTGATTATATTCAATACTTCATATTTTTTTAAAAGGTATTTCCTACGGTTCACACAAAAATATACACAGGAATCAAAATCTATTTCTTTCCTCCACCAAAGGAGAGTCTCGAATTCAGGAACCAGCCTAGTTTTTGTTTTTGGCCAAGAGGGGCTGTGAGTAATCAGGAGGAATATGTCCATTGCATGAGCATGAGAGACACAGAAATTAAGTGTTGATCCTTATAATTTGTTCCTGAGTGTCAGTGACAAGGACCAAGTGGAACCTGGCCAAATACTCCTGTGTTGGATAAGCAAGATGCTATTGCACTGATTGGAATAAAGTCAGAGAAATCAGGAATCCTCAGAAGTAAACAAATACTCCAATCCCAGGGATTGAGTTTATTTTTTATATATGGTAACACACTGATTATCAGCAAGGACCTATTCTTATGCTAATATCTTGATGAATGGTTGAATATGTGAGCAAAATATGCTAAACAACAAAAATCTGTGAAGAAAACAAAAAACTTCTGCAGGAAACCAGCCTTTAAAAAGGAAGAGAAGGAAAAATTAATGACTAACAGTACTTGGCTGGAACCATTTTGGCAATATCTATGCAAACATTCTCAGCAGTGTTTATTAACTATCCATTTACATGCTGCTTATTCACATAACAATATATGGCTTAACTTGAGGTAAAAACAATTCCTATAAATAAAGAGCTGATAACTTCCTAATCCCCAGATGATATGAAACAGGAAAGACAAAGAGGTCTGCCATAATCAGTACTGGCACTCATATCTTGACACACAGAGTCCCACCCAGAACTTTGCATAAATACACAGTCATTAACTGATATGAAAAATTAAAATCTGTCATGAAAACATAGATCTGGATCTTTCCTGGGCATCATCTGGAACTGGAAGGACTGTGCTATAAAGCTAAATATTTTCAAATACTTTATTCTTTCAATAGGGCATCAAATGACCCTATGTCCTCCTTTCCTAAGGGGATATTACTGACATTGCTGCATAGTCATAATCTATTCAACGGCATCCCTAGCCCTGTTCTTACAGGATTGTAAACCCATCTGTAAGGAAGCAGAAGCCCTAGGCTTAGAAGGGAAATGACAACACTATGTTGAATCTATTTGTAAAATTGCATAACACAGGTTAAAATCTAGGGTAAAAAAGGGATATAGTTACTATTTTTCATGTCACAATCTGTAAGAGTTCTTATTCATTTTATAGTTATATAAATCAGGCAACCAATGAAGATATAACTGCCTGAAGAAACCATTGTGAGGGAGCAAACCATAATCTGCTGTAACAGAGAAAAAGCAAACCCATAGCACAAGCTGAGAACACAGGCACCACAATAAACTATGGATATACAGATTCATTACACATGGATACATCCCTAAACTGTCCTGGCATCTATTACAGAAAATTCTGAAGAAACCTGTGATAAACTGATGTTACTGGAAGTCTTTGACTACCTCACTTGATCATTACATCCATCTACACAGGCATAATTTTTAACACATTGCAATAACCTCATGGCAAAATAAAATAATATAATTTCTCCAAGTCCTTTCAGACACTGCATTTATTTTTTTTTTCTGTATCTTGCATCTAAGTAGTGGAACCACAATTAGTTATTTCATTTTTCTACTTTGATTACACTTGGAAATGTTACCTAAGTTACTGGATCTTGATAATCATTGGTTTTATTGAGCTTTAAGAGTTTGGTTTTAGTTGTGTTTCTTTGTTTGTTGCTTTGTAATGGAACGAACCAGATTGTGGAAGAGACTGGAATCTGATAAAAGAAGACTGCCCTCACCTCATTTGGCATGCATAATTGTCCCCCTTAGCAGTTGCCATATAGTTAATTAACTTCTTAATAGGTTCATGATTGTCTACAGATATTTTACTGGTATGTTGCAGATCAGGAGACTCAGAATATGATACAAAATTTTACTCTGTAAAGAATTTAATCCTTGGACTTCAGAACACAACAGAAACTGCCTCATTTTCTATGGTAAATACCCCTTTATTGAAAAATCGAGACATAAATAGAAGTCAGATTGATCTTGTAATGACATGTAAACATAAATTAAATATGGAGGACTGGTTGTATCACTTGCTGGATTGGCTGCTGGTCATTATTTGGAGGACATAGATACCGTTACTTTAATGGCACTGACAAGAGCAACGCACAATGGTAATAATAACAAAACTTCTAAAGCACACTGCATCTCATTCAAGAGATGCTCTACAATCTCTGAACAGCCATAACTAAGTAACATAATCAAGGACCATCTAAGATTCAAATAGCATTAAAAGACAAGGTGGAGTGTAAAGAGCCTTCTGAGAACCTTCAATTACTTCAGTACTGATATAGTCAGTATTACTCACTTGGATCAATGGGACAAATCTAATTCCAGTGTTAAAATTGTTGCTTCAATTTCTGGTACAGATGTCACAAAATTTTAGATTAAAGAAGTTCAAAAGTAACAGCACAGCTGCAGAGAAAGCCAAGTTATGAAGCAATTTAAAACAATTTCATGGAAGCAGCAGCAAGGGCAAAAATAGTTTGTTGAAGTTCTTTCCTGTCTATCTGTTGCCTTTCCTTGTTCTCTTTCCACGGTCTGCTAAAGGATTATGTCTTTAGAAATTCTTCCTGCATTTTATTTTTCCATTTACTCAGATAAGAACAGTATTAACAGATAATTATTTAACTGCTCATTTTCATTTCAGGCAGACAGAGAATAGACTACTGCTGAAAATAGAATTTTTCTTTGTGCATACATTTATACAGTAAAAGTAGCCATTAGAACATTTGTTTTATGTTGCAAGACATCAAAAGAGATGTGAAGAAAACCACAAAATATGCAAGAATTAATTCTTAACATTAGCAGAGACTCTTGCATCTTGCTGTTCATTTCTATTCTCATTGATGTCACATGCATAAAATCATAGATTTTTCAAATCACTTACTGTGAGTCTTCTCTCTAAAATATTTTATTCTTGACTTCAATGGGAAGACCTAAGATAGCAAAGATGTACCCAAAACTACTGGTAATATGATGAAAAAGTTGTAACCAGACTGACATGTTAGATGTGGTAGCATTCATACAAGTTACATTCTTTCTATAACAGCATATGAACCTACAAGGCACAGGTACAGGGGGAGATTCTTTATTGCTGACTTGGACATCAGAACTCAGGAAGTTCTACATTAGGCAAATCTCAGTATTGTGACACCTTGCTTTCTATGTAAAAACCCTACAACCTCTTCTAAAGGTGTCTATCCAAAACAGAAGCTGAAAACAATGCCAAAAAGGATAATGGTTACAAGCCTGGCTTTTTAGCTGACAGTCTGTAAAAGGTGTGCAATTATAGAATCATAGAATTGTTTAGGTTGCAAAGGACTTTAACTCAGCACTGCCAAGCCAAGCACTAAATGAGATCCCTAAGTGCCACAGCTACACTTTTAAATACCTCCAGGGATGGTGACTCTACCACTTCCCTGGACAGCCTGTTCCCAGTGCTTGACAAACCTCTTGGTAAAGAACTTTCCCCTAATATCCAGCTGAACACTCTTGAGTCTGTTTACTATTTTCCTGACACTTGTTGCTTAGAAGAAGACACCAACACTGACAGAACTTCCTTTCAGGAAGTTGTACGGGGCAATAAGGTCCCCTCGATCCTCTTTTTCTCCAGACTAAACATCTGCAGCTCCCTCAGCTGTTCCTGACAGGACTTGTGCTCCAGACCATTCCCCAGCTCCTCTGCCCTACTCTGGATGTGCTGCAGCATCTCAATGTCCTTTTTGTAGTGAGGGCCCTGGATCTGGACACGGGACTTATGTGGCCTCACCAGTGCCAATACAAGGGGACCATCTCTGCCCTAGTCCTGCTGGCCACATTGTTGTGGACAGAGGCCAGAATGCCATTGGTCTTCTTGACAACCTGGGCACAGCTGGATCATGTTCAGCTTCTGTCGACCAGCACGCCCAGGTCATTTTCTGCTGTGCAGCTTTCCAGCCACTCTGCCCCCAGCCCCAGCCATCATGTAGAGTTGCTGTGACCAAAGCACAGGATCTGGTACTTGGCCTTGTTTGACCTCACAGAATTGGCCTCAGCCCATCCAGAACCCTCTGCAGAGCCTTTCCACCCTCCAGCAGATCAACACTCCTGTGTAAATTAGTGTCATCTGCAGACTGGCAGAGGGTGCACTTGATCCCCTCATCCAGATCATGGAAAAAGTTATCGAACAGGGCTGCTCCCCGTCACTGAGCTCTGGGGAGCAGCATTTGTGACCAGCCACCAGCTGGGTTTAGCACCACTCACCTCTGCTCTCTGGGCATGGCTCATTTCAGTTTTTTACTTGAACAGTACAAGCCATCAGCATCCATTTTCTCCAGCAGAATTCTGTGGGAATTGTGTTGAAGGCTCCAGTGAAGACCATGTAGACAACATTCACAGCCTATCCCTCATCCGTGAGCTATGTCATACTTCCACAGAAGGAGACCAGGCCAGTTAAGCATGGTCTGCCTTTTGTAAATCCATCCTGGCTGTAACCAATCCTCACTGTCTGGATGGCACTCGAGATGATTTGCTCCTTGACCTCCCCTGGCACCAAGAACACAATTACAGGCCTGTTGTTCCCTGCATCCTTCTTCCTGCCTCTCTTATAGATGGGCTTCACATCTGCCGACCTCTGGTCAACTGGAATCTCCCTGATGAACCATGGCCACTTATAAACAATTGAAAATAGCTTAGTGAGCTCTTCCTCCAGCTCCTCAAGACTTGTGTCAATCCTATCTCACCCCACAGACTTGTGTATGTCCAAATGGAGTAGCAGGTCTCTTACCACTTTTCTCCTCATTACAGGGGCTTCATTCTGCTTCTCACAGGTGTCTTACAGCTCAAAGAACTGGCTATTCAGAGAGGAACTGGTCTTACTATTAAAGACCAGAAGGCAAAGCAGGCATTCTGTTTCTCAGCCTTTTACTCATCTTTTGTCACTGTTTCCCTCACATATCATCAAAGGGATTCTACTGGGCCCTCCTTAAGTTGCTACACAATTTATAGAAATCTTTTTTATTTTCTTTTACAGCATAAGTTCTACTTGGGCTTTTGCACTTCTAATTTTCTCCCTGCAAAATCTCATGACATCCTGGTAGTCCCCTGGAGTTGCCTGGCCCTTTCTTCGACAGGTTACAAAGCTCTCTTTTTACCTATAATTTCCAGCCAAAGTTCTCTGTTTGACCAAGCTAATCTTCTCCCCCGCCAATTCATCTTTTGGCATACATGGACAGCCTGCTCTTGTTTCCTTAAGATTTTCTTCTTAAGGCACATCCTGCCTCCCTGACCCCCTGCCATTCAAGACTGCCTCCCAAGGGACGCTGTCAGCCAGTCCCCTATACAGGCCAAAATCTGCCCTCTGGAAGTCCAAGAGGGCAGTTCTGCTGATTCTCCTCCTTGCATCTCTGAGATTTGAAAACAATAATTTTTGAACATTGTGCTCATGACAGCCTTTGACCACCACATAACCTTCAAGTCCTTCTCTCTTCACAGACAGCAGTTCCAGCATGGCACATTCCATAGCTGACTCCCTCACCACCTATGTCAGGAAGTTGTCTTCCACCCACTCCAGGATCATCCAGCATTTTTCCCCTCTGCTGTGTTCCACTTCAATCAAACACTGGGTAAATTGAAGTCTCCCACAAGAACAAGGGATAACAAACATGAGACTTCTCCCATCTGCTTATGGAATATTTCACCTGCCTCTTCATCTTGGCTGCGTGGTCTAAAACAGAATTCCACCAGAATATCTGCTGTGTTGGTCTCCCTCTTTGTTCTTACCCATAAACACTCAATCCTGTCATCACCATCATCTTCTTTTGAAGGAAACTGCAGTATCTTCACTGATTTTTTTTTTTTAATTCACTTTGCAGTATTTTACTCATCTGCAATAAACAAGTACTGTAAGTAAAGCTGAACACATGTATGTTTTCATAGATGGGGGAAGAGTGTTAAGTGGCATTACTGGTAGAAGAGAGCTCTAAAGCCAGCAAAGTAAATGACAAGGAAATTTACCTCTCCCATAAAGCCGAAGAAACAGCTGCCTCTTTGCTGAAAAGCCCTGAGACTCAGATAACTGAACAGTTAACCAAAATGTCGATGAACTCTAGAGTTTATTGTGACAAGTATACATTACTTATTTAGAACTTCTAATCATGTCATAACCTACTCATTTAGGTTGGATTTTGTGTAGTGTACTGGTGCATAGCTGGCTTTGAAATCAACACACTGCAAAGGACCTCATTACCTAGAAAGCCTGAAATGTTCAGAAGATGCTGCAAGAACTGAAAGAGAGAAGACTGCTAACGGAATTCCTTGAGAATATTGCTTTTAAGAAGCATAGTTTAGGCTGAAAATCAAACTACAGCTGGGTTGATGTTGATAGCAAGAAGTGTTTAAAGAATGAATGCTTTCAGACTTTAAATGCCTTTATATTAGGAGCTGTGCCACTGCTTTAGGACAGGAGGACCCTTCTAAATATGTTTCTTCTCCTTGTTACACATTGAATGAGAAGGATGAGTAGAAACAATCATGTGTGTAACCATTACTTCTTCCTCATTTCTTTCACTAGCTTGATGACCAAGTAAGGATATTACAAAAACTTTCTAGGAACATTTCAGTCTCACTGTAAAAAAGAAAAATGAACTATAATGGAGCTCAGAGGAAAACTGCAATTCAAGGAAGACTCTCCAAATACAGTTCAACTAAAAAGAAAACCTGATGTTGATTTATGGCAATAGTAATATTATATAATCAAATCATTTGCAAAGATCACATCTCAAACATTGAAATATTTTGTAAATTACATGCTATCTTTTAAGTTACACATATAATGAACAGGCAAATTATTCCCAGCCAGAATAAAGACTATTCATCACATTGTGATAAATCCAATTTTGATGCCTAATAAATATTACTGAATCTGTAATAATCAATTATACACATAAAACTGGTATGCAACCTCATTCTGCTATAAGCAGAAATGTTTGGACAGGTTTCCTGTTCAATTGCATGGTCCTTATTTCAGAAAGACATTCACTATAAATACTTCTCATACATTCCACTGGTTTTTGATAAGACTAATTGATTTGCTTTACCAGTCAAAGTATGCCTTTAGATTATTTATGGACAGATAGCAGAATCAAAAATACAAATATGTCACAGATAACATTCAAGCGTATTGTCTTAGGAGGAGATAAGAATGCTTTGGTTTATTATTATGTAGAAAATTAAAGCCAATTACTATGGTCTTTATATCTATACGAAATAAATCCATTTCAATAACAAGTTACTTGCTTTGAAGTGCTTCTATTTTTAAAATAATAATTCATGGTACTTCCTTGCCATGTAGAAAATGCAACAGTCCACTCAAAGAATGATTTTTCTTTGTTGCAATATTTGTATTATATGCAATTTCTTTATACTTAGAATTATCATCCAGTTTTCCAAAGCAATTAACAAAATAGAAATCTGAAACAAGTGGGCAAGGAGGAAGTATCAGGAGGCCTCACTGGTTAAAGTCAATCCAAAATTTTTGTCCAACTTGATGCAACCCTTTTGTGAAAATGCACAGAAAAATATCCTGATAGCCAGTGGTCTTCTTTGACTGTTCACACAATTCAAAGCAATTTTCTAAAATTAGCCATATCTGATATGGAGTGTACATCTTGAAATATCTACTTAATGTTTTTCTCTTTAATCTAGCAGGCATTATCTAGAAAATTTTATGAAAGAGAATATTTGCCAAATAATATTAAAAGCTATTTAGTTTTAATGTTTCTCAAAGGATTATGGCATATGAAACTATAAACACTGGTTTGAACTGTCTGTGCTAGGTGAAAGGCTTCATGTCTCACTTAGACCCCAGTCCAGCAAACACTTCTGCACATGTTGTAGTCTCATTGATCTCAATGGGACTACTCATGTGTGAAATCAAGCATCTGTGCAAGCAGTTGGAGGATTGGGGCCTTATTCCAGAAAGTGTCATGAAAGCAATGCCCTGCTGATTATGTGGACTTCATAAAACTACTTTTTTTTAAAGTAAAGTCTCAGTGGTTTGTTTTGACATTAGCCCGTGGAGGTCCTGGAATAGGAAAGAATTTCATGTAACACAACAGTGTTACTTAACACTAGGACAATGAGAGGAAGACACAGAGCAGAAAAAACCCCCACACATGGAACTGAAAACTTGCACACATGTAAACTGGTCTGTAAAGGACCAATACTCCTGCAGCATCCACTGACATCACAGGGCCTTCCTCTGTGTGGTTTTACACTCTCCTGACAGGTTCAGTGACAGGACAAAAAAAAAAAAGCTGCAGTGCCTCAGCCATGAGTCATTCTGAAATGGAGACATTTTTGTTTAACATTGTTATTTCCATCCTGCTCTCTACACTGTGTTGCTTTGCAGACCTGCTGGCAGAAGACCATGTGGAGGCAGCAGACAGGAGTGGTTTTCTCCAATCTTTTCTATGTGGGACATAGAGCATGAAGAGAAGAAATGTTACCAATCTAGGCCCACCATTCAGAGAGACCATGGAAGAAACCAGACTAAAAAAGAAAATACAGCTTAAAAACAGGGACGGCAAATTATCAAAACTGAAATAACCCAAAAAGAAGACTCTCCCACCTGTTGACTGGTAAATGCATATCCCCGTAAATATAACAGGTAAGGAGCTGCAAATAAGGGCCCAATACTGAAAACTCTCATTCAACTGGAAAGAATCAATGAACTTACTCAGCAATAAAGCCCCTAAAATTATACTCTGAGCCAGGGAATCAAGACAATTACAATGATTCTTGCTCCCAGTACCTCTGAAAACAGAGCACTGTTTCCTGTGCAAGGTAATGACAGAGTTAGGCCATTTTCTTGCAGGTTTTCAAAATCATGAGATACTGAACAGTGAAATTAAAATTTGTTTCATACTATTACATTTCTTTATACAACCAAATATTCCAGAAGGATTTTGGCAAATTTAGTCACAGCATCAAGCTAGACAATGCAGCTGAAACAAGTGAGCAGGTATATACTCCTGGCTCTATGACCTCAGAGAAATCACTTAGGACCAAAAGAAACTTATAAATGGAAGTCATTCTAATTTGCCCTGATTCTTAAACATAGGAAGGAACAAAAGAACAGAAGGTCTGTTCTTTGAACTCAAGGCTTACCTTGCTTGTAAGAGAAAGCTGATGGCCCAATAACACACAGCTTTCCATCCCTCCTATATTTTCTGTTAAGAACTTTTTTCAAAACACTGTTCCAAACTGTGTTTTCATGGTTTTGTGCATGAATTAGCACTTCTAGTGAGGCAGCAGATCTTAGATGTACAAATGCACAGTACTCAGTGCTTACGGATATTCTCAGATATACTGAAACATGGCACACAGAACATTGAAACTTTCTAGATTACCATTTTTGTTTCATTTCAGTTTGTATCACTTGAGTCTTCTCATTCTTTTCTTTACCATTAGCATTTATAAAAGCTCCAATACCATGTTTCTTTAAGCATTTTAAGATCTGGATTATCAAGGTAATTATCTTCTCAAGAGCAGAGCTCCTAGAGACTCTAAGGGATCAGCAGGGAGGCTGTCAAGAGGATGGAGTCACTCTTCTTGGTGGTGCCAAGAAAAATACAAGATATAATTGTCAGAAACTGATATGCCCAGGAAATTTTACAGAAATATGAGGAAAAGCTTCACCGTGAGGATGACTAACCATCAGAGCAGGCTGCCCCAAGAGGTTGTAGAATCTCCTTTTCTGGAAAGCGGTCTGAACACAATTCCAAGTAGCATGCTCTAGGAAAACCTCCTTGCAGGGAGGTTGGACTACATTACTCCAGTGGTCCAATCCACCCTTATATATACTCTGATTCTGTAGAGTCATTCAATAGTAGAACTGGGAAGGCATCCTTTGGCAAGTTAGTCTTAAAATAGGCACTGAAGTCAATGGGACTAGAGTTTTAACTTATTTGGACATCCATGGTCCATGCATACTTGTCTGCTTCCTAGGAAGGTAAAAGATTACAAAATTCACTCTCATTTTCTAAGCAATACTACTTGCTTTGAGACAAGGAATTTTCTTTGCATAGCTATATGGGCACTTCAGAGAACTCTGGAACCGCTAAGGCTGGAAGGAATCTCTGGAGATCACCTCATCAGCTCAGAAGATGGTGATGACTTCTGCCACCTTCATTTTGAAATTCTTGACTCATTGTTCATGGGAATTCTATGAAAAAAACCAAAAAACAAAAACAAACCAAACAAAAAACAAAACAAAAAAAACCCCACAAAATAAACCAACCCCCCCAAACCCCCCCCCAAAAACCAAACAACTGAGAAAAAAATACCAACCCTAATTCAGAAACACACTATATGCGACTAAACCCTCTGAAAAGAAAGCTTGTCCACAAGTAGTTTCCCTTTCAAGAAATGTCAAGAACATTACTTTGTTCTGAAAAAAATATTGCTGCTTAATGTAATGGTTGTGATCCATTGATAGGAGTTTGTTCCTGGACAGGGCAATAGTAGTTATATTTAAGTGTGTAAATTTAAGTTCACACTAGTGGTGGGTTCACTTACTCCACTAAAGATCCAGTGACTGTTCCAGAAGACAGGCAGTTACCCTTAAGTTCTGAGAATTACTTGTCAATCCTGTCCGTATGTCTTAGATATAATCCAGGATTTAAATTACCACTAAACACCTCCATTCAGACACTTGAATTGTTCTGCAGATGCCTGGGTTTAACTCCTGCCCTGAAAATGGTTTGTCACATGGCTTACAGCAAGTACTTAAAGTCTATGTCTTGATCCCGTGGCTGTAGAAAACAGGGATTTCGATAACATTTTTTTGGGCACTATTTGCTTATCTTTACTCTGAGTTTTTAAGTACGGGTAGAGTCTGTGTTTACAGTGTATGTGTAGAACATCTACCGCAGCAGAGTATCCATTTACTACTATAATTGACTCCACAGATAATTCTTTCAATCCTTTTTTAAACTTCTCATTAAGGCTTACCATAAATGAGGAATTTCAGTAAAAATTACATACCTTATAAAATACACTTAATTCCTTTGTGAGTTTTAAATAATGAGGCACAGTAATATTTTTAGTTTGAAATATTTTGGAATGTCTGGAATGTCAAGTTCCCCAGATGATGATTAAAAGGTCAAGTAATAAAGTATATGATAAACTGTGCCTGAGATTCCTCATAAAACAAATGACTAATGGCTGTACAAACTGTGTTGCCATGTTTTCATATAAAAAAAATCCTATAGTCTATTATTTCTTCAAATTTGTTAAATTATAGGATTGTCAGAAAAACAGCACAGGAATGGCTAGTTTGCAGCTTCTTTGGGGCTGAAGTCAGAGTGAAGAAGCAAATGAAAGGAGTGCAGTAAGGAGCAGTGCTGATGCTGCTAGTGGACGTCATCGTGGAGAATGTGAAAAGGGTTGTTTTTTTTTTCCCGAGTGCAGGTCTGGTGTTGGTAAGTATCATGTTAAGTTTCTTTAGAAGTGTGTTTGTTTCTGTGAGGATTAGAACAGTAGATTAGAACATTGCTTGAGACACAATTGCAGGAGCCCTCCAGAGCTGTCAAGCATTTGGCATATCTCACTTATCTCTAAGGGTGGCAGGGGCCATCAATACAAAGTGGACCATCAATCAATGTGGAGTCTTCTTCAGACATTGCCTGTCAGCTGATCAGAGGAAGGCTTTAGGGAATCAGCTTTCCATTATCAGGATTTGGTCTGTGATCAGAACAAGCCACTAAACCTTTTACTTTTCACTTGGCAAAAACATACACACTGGAAAAAAGTCCTGACAGTTCATTCATTTTGCTCCATCACTGGAGCCAGATGATGTTTGACTGGGGAGACCCACCCTCTTTGATGTTGTACTCCTTAGAGAGTGCCCTGCTGTGAAAAAAATTTTCTCCTTCCAAATTAAAGAGAAATATTTCTGTGTCCAGCTGTTAAATGTGACGTTTGCCATTTTTCAGTGCACTGGCTTTGTGCCATCTCGCAGGCTATGTTTCAAGCCTATCTTTTTCCTTTCCCCTTCTCAGCAGCAATATCCACAATGTGTTAGTGTCTCCTACTTCTACATACAACAATACCAAAAGGGAAAATACAAGTAATACTGTATTTCTCTGAACTACAGCAGCAATATTTACATGTCTCTTCTGATTTTTTTAATTAAAGCCAGCAATCCTTCATGCAATGATGGATAAAACCCTTAAATATGATCTATGAAAATCCGACTTCAGTTTCATTTTGATTGCAGTAGGCAAGCCATGCCGAAGCAAAGCCTTAGAAAACATTTACTGCTTAAATGAGTGTGGATATTACTAAAACTTGTTTCGTGTCCACATCAAAAAAATGGCACCCATTCAGCAGCCTTAGCTCTGTTTAAATTAAGACAAACTTCTCATGAAATCTTGAATAAATATTTAGGTTTATGTAATCAAGAAAATCTGTAACTTCTCGTATTTATTAAGTGTAATTTTTAGAGTTTTAAAACCACTGTCACAAACTGTGTATACAGTAAATAAAGGGTGAACTCATCATTACAACATTTTGCCTGTCCATTGAGGTGGATGAAATGCAACAGGTTCCAAGTATTCTGCAGTTCAGTCTCTCCATAATCCTTTTCATTTCCATATTTGCTGATCCAGAAAAGGATCGTTGTTTGATGGATTTTGGCAAGGTCATTATTACAAACCTATGTTTCATAATTAATCTCAGACTATGACCAGCAAATCTGAATAACTGCTCATGTACTCATCACATCTTCATGCTGTGAAAATTAAAACCTGACTGAGAGCCTCAAAGGATGAAAATGGAAACACTTAATTTGGAAAATTATATGAATGGTAACAAAAACAAAGCACTTCCCCTTTAGGTATTCACTTTGTAGATCCATGCCAAGACAGAGTATATTCAGATAGATTTGATCTAGAAATAAGCAGTAAAGATGCTCTTAATCTGTACTACAAGTAACACATAGACACAGTTTTTTTAAATTTTGGAATGATATAGGTTTACAAATAAATATAAACTAGTCTGCCTCCAAAAGGTTAGTGGAGAGCCAAGCTATGTTCTGCAGGGCTTCAGAAAACTATCCAGTATCTAACAAGGGCAGTGCTGGGACTGGAGATGTCCAAGCAGCACAGAGAGCCCAGCTGTAACAGTGTTGGCAATTCAACAGCAGGCATGCTTACTTGTTCCTGGAATTAATCAATCACTGCCACTCCAAAAACTGCAAGCAGTACATATATTCTCTACAAATGGTACATTTGGATCTCCATGCTGGTTCCATGGCTCTGGTTCCAAAGAGGTGACTTTGTTATACGGATATAATTTATGCTCCTGTGGTCCTTCTCTATCCTTATTTCTAAATTCTAAATTAAGAAATAATCGTCTCACTGATAATTCCAGCTTTCTCTTATTTAGCTAACCAGTGTTATCCAAAACTTTCTTTTTTGCCTCTAGTCTTCCATCAGTCTTTGTTTCATCATGTTCCTTTCTTCTGTCCCTCAATCTATCAGGCAGCAGAGAAACACCCAAGAATACCTCAGTGGAGTGAAAATGAAGGACTGATTCCAAAGATTTGTGTTGGTCTTTTTTCTCTATTACTTTCTGCATTATTTTCTTTTACCTTGAAGAGAATGTACACCTTACCTTTATCCTTCCAGCTTTTCTCAACTCTCCTCTCTGCCAAAATAATTTTCTGTAAAAGGGCAAATTTTTTTGTCCGAAACAAGTGTAAGTGGAAATGTATAAAAGACCAACAGAGATGGAGCAGGACTATTTCAGAAATAGTGGAGTATTTTGAGCAGCAGCTCTGCTGGCCTTAAATGACCACTTTTTTACAAAGAAACTCAAGGCAGATTAAATAATTTGAAACCAATAGAACAAGAGATTATGATTAATCTTGAATATTTTAACAGTAAATTGATTTATGCAAAGCAAGTTTTATTTTTCCTCAAGGCTAAGTTTTAAAAAATTAAAATAAGCCAATTATTTTGATGATTTTCCCACATCCTCAAAATTTAATACAAAGGGGAAATTAATCATTTTGTAACATGTCTGCCTGTAAAATTATTTTGCTGGAGCTGTTCAAAACCGCACAATGGTTGTAAAGCAACAACAATAACAAAATATTTTAGAGCAAGAGTTTTTGTTTTGTTTTTCCTTAATTTGGATTATTTCAAGATTTTATAACCAAGCACAAAGTTTTATTGATAGCTTACTGTGCCTTAAAAATTAAAGGAATTTTGAACTGAGAAACATATTTTCTGTTTAGAAAATATAAGAACTTCATATTTAGATAATTTTGAACTGTTTTTCCCTAAGTTTTATTAATGAGAAATTTCCATTAAACTGACAATTTTTGCAAAAGGTTATATTTTCTGGACATTCACTTGAAAACGAAAAATTTTTTGATTGGGAAACTCCAACATTTTGTAACCAGTTATCTGTTGTACCCCAGTTAAAGATGCACATAAAAACAGTCATGGCACCTAAGAGCTTGCAATCTAAAAGGCATAGATAAGGCTAAATGAATTGGAGACACAGAAAATGTGATGAAAGCGTAACCTTTCCCCACTCCGTTCCTGTATCTTTCTCCCTCATGCACGATCACAAAAATCCTCTCCTTAAATATAAAAAGAATAGTAGGGAGTACCACTTCACAGTTCTCCCAAGTTATTCAGGAATTGCCATGATACCCCTCTTCCAGTGGGGTACAGATCTCTACCAGCTCCCTCTTATTCCTGGGGAAAGTAAACCCTGGATGTATCTGCAGGCAGATTAAAATCTGAACCCTTTCTTGGCCAGCTGGTATTCCCTGACTGCCAGTACATGGGAAAGCAGGCAGTATAAGTCAGATATATATTATTCCAGGCATTTGAGAGCAAAGGAAAGACACACTAAAGAAAGGGCAGAGAAACTAAGCTATGTGGAAAATATATATTTTTGCAAGGGGTTCCTCAAGAACCCCTTGCTGATAGTAAGCAAATGAGTCCTTGCTCAGCTTCTTTTTAATGCCTGTACACTTGCTGTGTGTGGTTGACTTTCCTAACTGGTTTGACCACTATATTTGTAAGATGAGAAAATATTAAAAATAACTGTGGGCCAATTCTCAGCAATAAGCTCAGACTAACTGTTTTCAAAGAATTTGATGAAGCTGTAATAAAAATCAATTTATCCACAGAAAGAAGCACTTCTTGTTCTCAAGACAAGAGATTTACGATTTCACGCAAGCACGAATATCCTAGAGCTCACCCTTTTTAATAAGGAGTCTTTTAAAAGACATAAAATATTTGTCCTAATGAAGTAATGGTTTCCTAAGGTTTTGCTTCTTTTCTGTACTGCCTACAGTTTTATGTCTTTGTTGAAATGTGTCACTTCTTAAATTATGATGTTTTCCTAAGTCTACTATATTCTTTTTCTAACCCACACTAAGAAAGCACAATTGTCAGACATTATGTTTTGAGGGCGAACTGACCTCCAACATATTGTGGATAACGTAAATTTAATATTTTATAGTTATTCTGAAAACATTCCTAAACTCAAAATCCGTGGTTGCTTAGTATCTTTAACTCACTTCACCTAACAACAGTAAATTAAAGAGGCCAACGTTTTCTGCAAAAAATCAAAGTAAAAGGTGAGAGACAAAGATGAAGAAGTACTTTAACTTTTAGGGAGTCACTGCTATTACAGAGTCACAGCCAGCTTTAGATAAGGCACTGTACTGAGACAGCCAAAAGGGCTGCTGCAATCCCAGGACTGTCATCTTAGCCTGCTCAAATGCATCTAAAACTTCCCCAAGAAACTGGGAGTATAGAATGAGTGCCACAGGAGAGGTTAATGCACTGTGATTCTAGCCTCTGCTTACTAATTCTGTCAAAAAATACAGAGGTTTCTCCAGCAGAATATGATAGTATGTCACTGTGGCAGATTTTACTTCTTTTTCTCAAATGCTTTTCATTCTCCAGGAGAGAGCAGAGAAGGAGCTGAGTTACTCCAGGCTTCAAAGGAAAGACATTTATTTAGTCCAGATAAGTAAATTGTCTAGTAATCCCATGTGGCATCTGGATAGGAAATATATTATACTTACTAGAAAATTGAGCAAATCCTTGGAATCAAGGATGAATAAACAAACTGACTGAGAGGAAAAGACACTTACCAGAGTCTTAATAATGAGGTACATTCAGGAGCATTCCATACTTTAAAGGGTAGTTTGCAGTGAGCACAACTAATGAAGCCTGGTTTTAGCGCTGATGTGTGTCTTTTGTCCCCAAAACCTTCACTGATGTAATAATCTCCCCTTTGACACCCACTCCAGTGTATGACACTGATATGCAGATACTTTTCAGGTTTTTTGCTCTTAGTACTGCTGCTGTCACTGGAAGTCCAGCACTCAGAAGACCAAAATGCTCAGTTCAGTCTGTCACTGTGAGTGCAGAGGAATGAGGTCCTGGGGCACTGCACCTTGCCATGTGCAAGTAGAAAAAGCTGTAGTGGTCACTAAAATTGCTCACAAAAATATCCAGTAGGGTCTGCTCGACAGTGAGGTGTAGATTGGGCCACTGAGCTTTGCTGATGCTCAAAGGTTGTTTTTTTAACTTGAAAGCACGCCAAAAGCATGTAACTTCTTCTAGATGTTACTTTGTGAAATGCAAAGTAGCAAGAAGGTGAAATCTGGAACCACACAGGAGAGAAAAGTCCTGGTGCACAGTTTGCACATGTCCAACAAACCTCATGTGTTTCACCAAGGGGCAGCCGATGGGTCCAGAGTGCAGCTATTGTGTTCCCAAACCTCTGGAAATCTAAGCTGCTGCATATTTGGAGAAGTACAGTTGCCATGACAATACCAAAGAGTGTGCCCTGTATGCTTTTCATATTTGACTTCACTATATATACAGGATATCCTGTATTATACACATTGTCTGGCAGTTCTAAAAGATGAAAACTACATTTCCTGTTTTCTCCTTTTTTTTTTTTCCCTACTTTTTCCACATTTTAGGAGATGTACCTTCTTGTCTGTGACATCAAATACAGTGAAAATACAGGAGGAATTACTCTATTCCTACCAATATATTTTCGGCTGTTAATTAAATCTGTTCTAATCACTACAGATAAATAATTTGCAATAACACCCTTCAATTGTAGATACTTTCCATATTCATCAAATATAAATATCATTGTATTTTCTCAATCTAACATGTGTGTTATCTAAAAATGTTCAAAACCAACAGTCAGCAAAACAAACCCTAAGATTATAACAGAGATTTCAACACTGTAAATGCAATCTGAATCAGACCCAAAATTGTACTACTATGAGCATCTCTTACCACAAAATTGCATGGAAGTTCTACAGTGTCACAGGTGTCATGCTCCACAATGCAGATCATCACTTTTTTGAGTCTCTTAATTACAATGTAAGTCCTCTAAAAGTAAGTACAATAATAACTAGCAGAAGCAGATAGATAGCAGATTTTAAAATTATAGTGGTGATGGGATAAAAAGAGCAGGAAGAACTTACTGCATCTGTAACAAATGATTGCAGCACTTTTCACCTATAATAGTACAAAGAAATACATTTCAATTCCCATTTTACACCTGATGTAAACCATACCATTAACTTTGCAACTCTGCTTAAACAATCTGTCAACTTTAATGTTACATCTACATATACTGTTCATATAAATGAGAAAAAAATCCAAGCCTCATCACATATGTCATTCACATACTGAATACAGTCAGTTCTGAGATTTGTATTGATTTAATATCCTTGAGAGTAAAAATAAACAGGACTCAAAAGATCCATCATGATGCAATTATCCAAAGTTTTCCTTTTAAAATGCATCTCTGCTTGGCTCCTGACAAAATAATTTTAACTGTAAATTTGCAAATGTCTCAGTTATAAAACTGCACAGATCTGAACCACAATAGTCAAAGCTCAAACATTTTATAAATACAATTTAAATATGGCATTAATATAAAAATCCTATATCATAAAACCAAAACAATTTAGTATAACTTGCTATGGTAATAACCAGGTCATTTTAAAAAAATAGATAAACTCCATCATGTAATTTTGAACTTCTGACCTTCTGATGGTTATGATTGGGAACAAATGTTACCCAATAAATACATTGGCAGCCTTTTATTTGCAGAAAAGAGGACAATTAATTTAAGCTGCTTTTGTTTTAGTCAGATATGTCAGATGCATTGCATAGGAAAAGAAACTGGTCTTTCATATATATCTGCTATAACCACAGATTTAAAATCTTACTGATTTAGAACATATCTACACTGCAATCCAAGTGATTGGGACTGGTGTGGACAAGTCTGTTCTCTGGGTGTAAATTAGTTACCTAGGGAAAGTAGTACTTGGGCTACTTACTGTGCCTTACTGACAGTTTGCTATCCTATGGTAAGCTAATTTTTGCTGGAATTATCTCTTATAAGACTGTAGTAATAACCCTGATTAAAATAATTTGGCTTGTGTCTGCCCAGATATGCAGAAACATCTTGGGATGCAAAGCAATATGGTCTGAGTGAATTTGCAGCAGGGGAACCTGATGATAATGGTTGGGGCATTGTTGGTGATGTTTTCTGTTCAAAAGCAGCATCAAATGAAGCTTCTTACCCGCTTGAGGGTAGGATTCATTTCACACAGCAATAACCAGCTAGGGTTAAGTGTATAACCTCACCCTATTGCCCAACATCCTCGTAGAGACAAGAGAGAGAAACAGGCAACATCAGAGGGCAGCACATTGTAATCAAGGTTAACTCCCTTAGATCAGGTACTTACTGATATCGAGTGTTATTGCCTGACGCTTCAAGCTCAACCAGCTGTAAATTGGCACGCAGTAAATGTGGACCCTAGCCTCTTATTAAGACTAGTACTCAAAGAATTCAGCCATTTTTTGTAGTGCTTTCTCATGGTCTTGAGGAAAAAGGTATGAACAATTTTATCATGTCAACATTGAAGTGTGACTATTGTAGTACATTTTTTTTACTAAAAAAACAAAAATACCTTCTCTATATAAATACATTTATAAGTGAATATATAATATCATATTAGTCTTAAAACAGTTAGCCACCATTTCGGCTATAAAAGCTTGTTGTCAGCCAGTCAGGAGTTTGGGGTTTTTAAATTTTTTTTCAGCATTCTTTTCAAAATATGCTTCTCCCTTTTTTCTTTCTTTTCCTTTTTTTTCTTAGTTTTTTTTTTTTTTTAAATTAAGTACACAGCAGTTATAGCAGTTTTTAAGAGAGCTGTGGTTTCTATGGCTGCTGAAAGCTGCTTCCCTAAAATGACCTTTCTTACCCAGTAAATTATTACAGCAGGGCAAAAGGAGAAGAGAAAAAAAAAGGAAAAGGAAAAAAAACAAGGGTTTTTTTTTGTCATAATGCTCACAAAACTGCTGTGTTGGTGGTCTTTCAGATACATACTAAAAATAAACAAATAAATAAATAAAAGTGTTCCACTTCCACTCAATTTTAATTTCAAGACTTGACAGGCTGGCTTATTTCAAGTCACTTTATGGAAGCCCTGAGATAATACATGGTGGCAAGAATATGAGAATGTCTGGAAAATGACAAGAATGGGATACCACTGCTTGAACTGCAGCAAAATCTTGCCGTTAAAAATGGCTGCATAAAATAGCAAAGCCTGGTGAGTCTGACTATTTCAGCCTTATCAAATGAGGGAGAAAAAAGCCTTTACTTAAGACCAGATGCTCTAATTCCTCCAGTGGGAGAAGGGCCAAGGGAAGACATAGTTTCCACAAGGAAGATGCAGTGGCTCCAAGAAGTCCATGGCTCCATGTCAGGGCCAGGTTGGTCTGGGAGGGCAGGAGAGGTTCTTGTGGAGCAGCTGTGGCTCCCCTTGCCGACCTTTTCTCTCCAGTGACACCATGCCAGATCACCCAGCAGGCCCAGTGTAAACACAGCCTTGTCCCATGGTGCACATGACTATCTCCTGAGCTCCCCAAAGGCACTGGTCTTTGCAGATCTTTTTCTCAACAGTGGAGAAATCATTGCTGTCAAAACTGGGTCTTTGGGAAGCAAATCGTATTCAACCTTGTACAAAATAAAGTGCCAACTCTGCCTTCCAGCAAAATCTAATTAGAAAGACTTAATCAGAGAGAAAATCATCATGACGCTTGCATTAGTATAACCTAACAGGAACTGAAACACAGGAGAGAGTACAGCAGGCACTAAGAAAAACGATTGTGTGAAACTATGTTACAGTGTCATCTAGTGACTCTTGCCATAATCCTGTTATCCAGACAGCACAACCAGTTTTTACCCTGCTGAAGTGAGCTGTGCCCACACTCTCTATTGAAACTTAGCATTCAGCTGTGACAAGACTTCACAAGCAAATTGAGTGCAGGCATACACAAACAGGACATTTGCCAACAATTGTCTGCTGAGTGCACAGATATCCTTAACTCTGTGTGTGTGGAAATCCTAGTGGAATGCCAATGCTAGGCATGGTACAGGTCCTGTCTTGTGTCAGGGAAAGCATCTGTCACGATGGTGCCGAAATACAGCCCATGATTATACCACCTAGTGAGACTCCTTTGAACTCAGTCCTTCATGTAATCTGCAGGACTCTTCACAAGGTCCTGCAGACCACCAGTGAGCTGTGGACAGCAGCTTAGTAGCCTGTGGTGAAAGTAGCCACAACTTGGTTGTCCTCTTTTTCCTTTTTAACATCTGACCCTAACTCCAAGGATTCTCTTGGGAGTGTTCAAGGCCAGGCTGGATGGGGCTTTTGAGCAGCCTGGTCTAGTGGGAGGAGTCTCTGCCCATGGCAGAGGGGTTGGGAGCAGAGGGTGTTTAAGGTCCCCCCAAACCCCAACCATCCTATGATTACATATCAGTAACCAGTGACTAAATCCCATCCCACACTTATTTCTTTAAACACATTCACTGAATGTGAACTAATCTGCCCATAAGGCTCAAGAGACCCCTTTAGCAGGACACTAGTGAGGTTTTTCCCTTTTTTTTTCATTCTTCTTGCCTGAAAGTCTGCTTCCCACACAAGCAACCACATAACAAAGACCATTAAGAAAAATGAAAAAGCTTAACTAATATATTGGATTCCTTCCTTTTTAGAGTTACAACGTTCTTCACAAAGTGCAATACTTGCCAAAGAATACAGTTAAAGGCATGAGCATTTTGTTGTATTTCCATTATAATTAATTAAACGGTCAGAAACATTGTCCAAAGAGCATTCACTCTGACAAACTTGGAAAATCTGGAAAATGTAATGCAAGTGTGACGCTTGTCTATAATTCATGCTCCAGTTTACAGGGGTGTTAACCAGAGTGCAACCTTTATTACCTGGTTGTAAATAAAAATAAAATAGAATAAGTGCAGTTTAAGTGAACTGGATGATTTTTTGCAGAGACTTTAATTTTCAAATCATATTCACACCCTTCCCTTGCTTTACACTGTACTGCTTTGTGCTTTAAATGATATACACCAAAATTGAATGAAACATTCCAGAAAATTAAGAAAAGTATTGCCATAGGTTTGATAATTATTTTTTCTGATTCTGCTGTAAACTTAATATTTTAAATTAGGTTAAATGCACTCACCAAAAAAAAAAAAAAAAAAGGGTTGTCATACAAGGTCAGATTTTCCTACTTGATGTTTGTACTTACCATACAGCTGAAACATCTTTGGCATCAAATTAGATACCATCATAATAATAATAATTCAGAAAAACAGCTAAATTGGGATAGCTTTTTTATTCGTAGGTCACTTAAATCTTGTGTTCAGCTTAATCACCAAGCTCTGCTCAGAGCTCTGACCACTAATTTGGTCTTTCAGAATCTCAAGCCTTGTCAGCCTGTGAATGCGGCTTGGTGCATCCCACCCAGGCACCCCAAAAGGATGCATCCAGCGTCCTGGCAGTACTGAAAACTCACCTATATTGTGCCATGCAGATGCAGTAGCTCTTTCAGAAATCACTCAGCTCAACACCCCACTGTAGAGGGTGGATACACCCCTAGTGACCAAGAGACACTAACATCTGATGACCCCCGCTCTGATTTTGGTTTTATCAGCTCAGCTCTCTCTAGGCGTGTTTCTGTACACAGCAATCTCACCCCTAGTTCTAAATGGCTCATTGTTGGAAATCCAACAGAAAATATATTTTCAAACCAAAACTTGGGAGAGGGGAAAGAGAGAGGAAAATGTTTACAGAAATGTTTTAGAACAAGGTTAGGACAAGATGAAAGAATAGAGAAGAAGAAAGAAGGTTCCAGATCTGTGAAGGAGTCCCTTGGCTTTCATTTTGAAACAGAATTATAAGTACTTTGCTTTGCCAGAACATTCCTAGAAATCTATTAAAAAAAAAAAAAAAAAGGAAAAAACTACCACTATTTCAGCTCAAAAAGGTCCTGAACCTCCTTTCTGTACTTTATTCTGTATGAATAAAAGAACAGTCTGCTCTGTGTCCTTTCCCAGACCTGGTCCAAGGAGCAGCTTACTGCTCCTTGGACCAGGTCCTTACTGCAGCTTACTGAGGGACCCCAGGAATAACCTGTGACCAAAGCTAACCTGGCACAGCCTGTTTCCTGTAGGAAGTGGAAACTTCAAGACACCAGGTGCTGTTCTCATGTCCCTCTTCTCAAGGGGAAAAGGAAGGCCAACACTACCAGTTCTTCAGCACAACATCTCAGGACAGTTCATGTCCAGTTGTCACCTCATGTTTCTCATCCGCAACACTGCTGATCCCTCCTTTCTCACACTGCCTAGATCCAGTTCTCCATTCCTTCCCTGCCCCTCCCCATATCCACATATTCTTTCTTTTTCACCTTCACACCGACTTCTTTCTCAGGCTTTTCATCCCAGCTCCACTCTGCATTCTAAATACAGATAGATATAGATATAGATTTCAATTATTCCTTTCTGAAACAGTGAAGCATTTGGGTACCTCAACAATTTGAAAACTTGCACATAACAAACTCAAGTTTTTCTTAGTTTTTGTTGCCTTGAAACTCATCCTCTTTATCTGCCCTCTTCCTTGATTTTCTTTATGGCACCAAAATGACTATAAGTTAGATTTTTGCCGGGAAATGAATGATACATTTATCAGGCAGGTGACTCCAAGGTGCTAAAAAAAATCAAGTGTTAAAAATGTGAGATGGAAAGAGATTCTTCTACAGGAAGTTGTCTTAGTTCTCAGCCCACTTTATGAGAATAAAATCTAATAACAATGCAGAGAAGTTGAGAGAATGTTCTGAAATCCTTCAGCATATGAGTTTGGGGTCTAATTTCACACCTTCAATACAGCCATATTTGAAATTGCAAGGCATATCTGTGAGAACTGCTAGAGAGACTGAAATGAATGAATTTCAGACAGGACTTTTTCTTCATAACTTCAAGGAAAAATCAAACATATATGAATGCTGTTCAAAGAAACAAAGCTAAATTTATAAAGCTAATTCTGGCTTAGAATACTTATAGCAAAATAGTGCAAGATTTTGTATGTACTGCATAGACTCATTAGTTTAAAAATATATTTAATAAGTGACAAGCCCAAATGAAAAATTTTATGTGGTACTGGACACCCACCCAAGTAGTTAAATCAATTCCTTTCTGTTTAATTTTGCTATTTGTTTTTCTATCTGAGCTGCCAATTTTCTAACACATTAGGGAAGAAGCAGGAAAGTCTTTTTGATTGATAACAAGTTCAGATTTTTGTGTCAGATCAGTGGAGATTTTTTTTTCAAAGTAAGAATTTTGTATGTTGCTTTTACATTCTTAGACAATTATTCTACAAAAATTATTTAAATGCTCTTTTTTTAGCTGCTTTGACAAGAACACCAAAACAGTTCACATCACCCTTGACCTGCAGGGTGTACATCATCTTGTCAACATATAAACAAACACATGATGGGCTGTATTTTAATAGATTCTGTAAATATCAAGATCCAATTCATCAAAAGGTTTGCCAAAGTGACAGCTGTGGGGGTTGCAGTATGTGGTTGCATGTCCGTTCAGCATTCCTGCAATAGGATCACTGCAAGAACACTCAGAGCTACTGTTGCTACTTCTTCCACATTATTATTTCCATGGAAATATGGGTTAAGCTGCAGTCTGTATATGCCACTTCATGTATAAGAGAAATATGCAGACTTCCGGGCAGAGCCACAGGGACAGCTTTTATAATAATCCCTCTCCTCTCTCCCCATCTTTATCAGACTGTTCCTCTGATGTGCTGCACTCTGTCATAAAAGAAGGCTGAGAGGAATTTATAAGCACAGAAACTCTTACTTGGGAGAATGAACAGAACTCAGTTTTGATAAGGTTTACACAGACACAGTAACTTTTCTTGGTTGGCTTCATAGCTTTAAGAATTTCAAAGCTAGAAGGGACTGTTAGATCATCTGCTCCAGACTATACTTCATGGGCCATTAACTTCTGTACAGGAAAAGACACAGAAAAAAAGGGAGAGAACCAATAACATGTTTGAGGACTGGGTGACTTGAATACCTGATGCCCCTGTAATGCCAGGGAATTGTTGCAGGAGTTAATGCCCTGAGGCCGGGAGAAAGCCAGGGCAGCCATACCTGAAGCTGCAGAGATCATGACTCCCATGCAAGGACAGTGACAGCCAGCCTAGGGCACAATTCTGCTGGCTGTGAAATGGAAGATCAACACCTCACACCACTGCCCCTGCCCCAAGTCCCTGCAGCAATTCCCTGCCTCCAAAAAAAAACCACAGAGAAGGCAGAATCTACCTGAGCAGCTGAGGGAAGAAATTCTCAGAAAATATACCAGTGAAGAGGAGATTCTTATGCAAAGTACTACAAGGAAGATGAAGACAGTCTTGCTCTCCCTGTTACAGCCTGGGAGGTAAAGCAAAGGTTTTGGGGTTTCCCAGGCCGTGAAGGCAAAGGCTGAGGTTGTTGAATCTGATGATGCACAACTTGACACATCTAATGACCTTTTAAAAGTCAAAGGTGCCAGACTCTTCTAGCAAAATATTCTTTGTTTTACTGCTAAAAGTATTTACCTTCCTCCTTTGAGATGCATTTCGTCTAAGTTCAGCTTCCAGCCATGGTACTTTGTTTATCACTTCTCATCCATTAAATAGAAAACCCCTTCTGCCAGGTTAGATTTTCTTTTACATAAGTGTCTAAACCAAGAAGTCAAATCAACTCTAACCTCTTCTATAATGAAGGCAATACATCACACTCCATTAAGAACTATATTCAAATGCTTTTCTTTTTTTTTCAGAAGCTGATCACCTCCACAGCCACCTTGTACTCTTTTACCACAGTACTCTGGCTGGGGTCTCTAGACACTAGGTAACTTTTCAAAGAAATTTCAGTCATGATACTAGTCATATTATACAATTTATAGCTACCATGACCCTTTGCTGGTAAGTTAAATGCTGTAATGCTCATGGGCATTACATAAATTCCTATGCTCATGCACAAAGCCAACTCCTCTCTCCTCAGCCCCTGGTGCCTTTCCAACAGACTCCTCCAGGATGAAAAGTTTAAGAGACTGATGTATGAGTTTAAAATATTTGTCTCTCTTTGAAACTCCTAGCTTAAATGGAAAGTAACATTGGAGCCTTTTTACTAACTAGCAAGTATAAGCCACCATGAAATATAGAATGAAAATGCCTAAAAAAGTCCTGCAGTCTGACAGGAGGCAAAGCTCAGAAGTCCTGATTCTGGAGCCACTTCATACTTTCTGTAAGCTACTCAACACCACCAGGTCCCAACAAAGTTGAAAGGAATAAATAAAAACTCAGAATTTTACAGCAATGTTGTGATATGGGTTTAAACAACCAGGCCTCCATTTGTAGTATTTAGAGTTGTCATACACTCGAGAGAAGAGTCTTCTAATGCAATTGCTTGTAGATAGGCACAGCAACGTGATTTTTGCTTTGGTTGTTTAGTTTGGTTTAAATATTGAAGTTTACTCAGAGTTCTCCAGACCTTAATACGAAACCATTCTACTTTCACCCATAAGATAGATTTGTGAGCAGTTTGAGCAAACTGATTCAGCCTGTGTGTACATGGAAAACTGCCTTAATATAAAACACACAATATGAAACCTCTTCTGGCATTTGCAGTTGCATCATTTGCTCTTGATTAACTTAATCCCATGGAGTAGGCCAGACAGTGTTACATGTAGGATAAAACACCTGAAGCTCTATGTGGAAGGTTTAAATTGTCTCTCAGTTTTTGGAAAATCCAGTAAGGTATTGGTCACAAAACTTTTTCCCCCAACAGAGCAGAAGTCATATCAGGAGGCAGGGAGATCCAGCTCCCTCTAATCATGTTAAACACTGTCTGAACACAATGGGGTTTCAGCCCAAAAGACAATTACACTTGCAAGGACTTGCACCCTTGGGCATGGCACTGTGCTAGCAGAGACATTCCCACATGGCTTACAATCCTCAGCAAGCTTCAGTCTGGTCAGCTTAGACCAGAGACACAACAAGCTGGTGCCCAGGTGTTCCTGCCCTTGGTCCACCCTGGATGTGATACCATGTTTCCTAGTACAGTCCTGGGGACAAAAAACCTTGCATGCTCAAGTATATTCATGAAGCTATATTTTATGGTACTTCCAAGCTTTGAAATCCAGATAAAATATCTAGATCTAGATAAAATATTTATCATAGATTCATCAGCAGAGAGTGGGGGGAAATCCAGAGCAAGCACATGTGGGTGAAAATTATTAATTTTGAGAGCTATAATTTTTTAATATTTTGCCCCTGACTTTCTGTGGGATATCCAATACTTATCATCAGACAGCAACTGCACAAAAACTGAGTAATGGATCAGCAGTGCAATGCTCATGAGACAAGTCAAGCCTGGTTTGTGAGAGGGTGCTAAAATTTCCTGTAATCTTTGAGAACAAAGAGAAAGAATAGCAGTAATCTTCTGCAAGACTCATAGTCAGAGAAAGCCCTGGCTCTCTTTCTCCAAACTCATGCACATTACGCTCCTTGCTGTTCTATTCTTCATCTTCTGCAAACACATTGTTTCAGCAGCCTGCCTCTCTTTGTTGTCCCAATTTTCCCTGTGATCTAAAGATCTGCTTTTTCAGACTGTATAGATATATGAATTTGCTGATAAAAAGATATGTAGCTCTCTGATTTTTACACTGAGACTTTCAAGGGGTGTGAAGAAGAGAGAAATTCAGTCAGATTTTCAGTCTGTGGCAATCTGATCCTTGGATGCTGAACTACCAAATCTTTCTTACACAAAAATATCTCAACATTATTTCTGTTAGATATTTGCCAGCTAAGTTGATATCAAGTTGAAATGAATGGCTGCAGCATTATTTTAATAAAGCAATTTTACTAATTCTTTTAATAAAGAAATAACTGTAGAAATATTAATGTACATCCAGACTAATTTTGTTTTAGAAGGAGAAAACTTTATTTTCCTCATTTAATGCCAGGTGCTAGAATGGATGTTCTCAACAGCAAACTTACTATTAATTCTTCAAATAAATCAAATCACCATCCCTACAGAAGAAAAATGCCAAAATGGTTGTTCCCTTTGTAGGAAGCCCTAAAATAAAAGAATATCCTTTTGCACAAAAGCCACAAGGATATTTTTTATGTCAGATTTTTACAGTAACAAATAATAAAATAAATAAGAATTTTAACTTTTAAAAATAAAAAATAAAACTCAATATAACAAAAGTTAAAAATTAGTAAAACAGACACAATGGTGGTCCATAACTTTACTAAGTTGTCTATAATAATAAATTATTGCCAAGACAATGAATTGCCTTGTCTTAACTATCACTGTAGCCAACTCTTTTCTCTGCAGAGGCAGCAGCAATGTTAAATTCCTGATGTGTTTCATCCCTTAAAGCAGACAAATGAAAGCCAAATGAGGCAGAGAGGGGAGCATCTCTCCTAACCTGCCTGCCAACCAGTGGCTGGGCACAGGGCAGGAGCAGAGTTCTGTTCAGCTTCAGAGAGGGCAGGAGTCATTGCCATTCTCCAGTGGCTATCCAGGGGTGATTGATAGCACCCTGAGAGGCATTGATAACTATTTCTGATCATAAATACAACCACTGTGACAGGCAGGCCACAGAGTGCAAATGGCCAGTGTGAAGTGTAATATGTGGACCTGTGAGATTTCAGAAGAGATAAGTAATAATGTGGAAGAAATATAAATTAAGAATGGAGGATTAAGGAGAGTAAGACTCTACCAAGGCCTTTAAAGTGATCCAAAATGGCAGTTATTATATCTTTGAATGAGAAACCATCTATTTGGCTTGGCAGCAAACTACAAAATTAGCCTTTCAAAAGTAAAACGAAAATCAGTTTCAGACAACAAGCTAAAACTTCTGCAACACTATTGCCTCTGGGTCATGTCACTTCTCTGTAATTTGGGCATGAAAATGAACATCTTATTGAATAAACAAAAACTCACAAAGGTTAAGAAAAGAGACAGACAAATATGGTCTTTGGAGGAAAGGGAGGCTGCAGCCCTCAGCCTAACCTTCGGCCATCGTTTGTTGGGAATGGCAGACCCCAAGGTCAAACAGCTCCTCAGCCAGAGTTAGAGTCTGAGCCCACCCAGGCTCAGAGGTGTAGCCTGCTCTAATGCAGGCTCTGCCCTGTGTGGGCTACACACACCCTTGAGCCCAGCCAGCTGCTGGAGTCCCCACTGCTTGAAATTCACCGAGCCCCTAGACTGGGGACATGCTATTGCATCCAGGAGAAACCAGCAAAAAGGTTAGTATTCCTAAAATACAACTTTTAATTCCAAGTAAATGAAATGTGATCCTGGTTTGATCAGAATAGAGAATGAAATTTAGATGAGACAACACTGATGCAAAAATTTGATCATCAATATGGCATCTATTTTTTCCCCTAGACGTTTTCATAATTATTTTGGAAATGCCAGTGTTCATCTTCCTTTTGCGTATCTTTTTGATAAAATTTTATCAGAAACTGAGCTTTCTAAATTCATTACCTGACTTTTAAACATGCTAAAAGATATGCAGCAAAATATACTCTAAAATGTTGGTCCACGAACAACAGAGAGATCCAGTTGGGTGGAAAGCTTTTGTCCCCACATAGAAACAAAACGTCACATTTATCAGGAAGGAAAATGCCAGAATCAGGGGTTGGTGTCTAACAATACATAGGCTTGGGCCCATGGAAAAGAGAGCACTGCTGGAAACACAGCTGACATCCCAGCCTGGTACACTGCAATAACTGCTCCAAAGAGTTACAACAGCCCCAAGTGAAATTTCCAAGTTTTGCAACTTTTTGTGCATTTCTGTTAGAGCTCATCAAAATTAATCTTCAATTTACACTCTTGGATGAAAACCACACCTTTTTGAAAATCAACTCTTTTTTTCAGGAAACTATTAGTTTTGTGTAAGTATTGTGGTGATATTTTTGCATCAGTTAAAAAGAAACATATTTTTGTTTATTAAATGTTAATGTTTCTTCCTAAACTTCCCAAATGCATGCCATCTAGGAATGTTAACCAACAAGTGTTCCTGCTCTGAGATGGCAAATGGCTCTGAGTCATGGATGAGAATCTTTTTTTTTCAAGGTTTGTTGTTTTGGGGGTGTTTTATCAAATGTCAAATTTTTGCTCTGAAAGACAGATTTTTTTTTTTAGTGGCAGGCAAATGTCACTTTGTTACTGCATCTGTCACTGAAACATTGTTAGGTACAATAAAATTAATTAACACAAGCACGGGCTAAAATCTACAACTCTTTAATGCTGCAATTGGAAATTAAGATGTGCTTTATTAGAAACTAATTATACAAATAAAAAACCCGATCTGAGTTCTCCTCATTTTTGTCTAAGTGACCGAGTATCTCTTTCATCTCCTGTTCCTGGAGCAGTGGAAATGGGGAGAGCACTCAAGACAGCTTAAAATAGAAACAGGAGTAGGAATAGAAACAGAAACTGAAATAGAAAGAGAAACAGAAATAGATAATAAAAATAGAATCAAGAAAAGAGGACACTTTTTAAAAAATTATTTTTACTTAAATGGCAAGCTCTTTTTGCAAAATTATAGTCTAAAAATGTTGCCAGTCAACAATCCATGCTGCCATAAAATTCCTTTTACACATTGATAAAAACTAACATGCTGTTTTCTGCAGTGAATGCTGATGTGGCAACAAGCCAAAAGTACATATAAAATATTTTAAAAGACAAAAATAGTGATCTTTACAGCGCTAGAAGATTAGTCTAGGTAAAAGCAGTGAACCCTGGATTGGCTTACTTCATATGTATTTTAGATGACACTTCAGTTAATGTAGGATTACTAGTTTAGAATTGTAACGCTGACCACTACACTATTTGCAAATCCAGGGCTCTGTTACAGGTGAACATGAAGAAGAGAGCCTTCTTATGGCCTCTATTCCATAAGAACTTATAGTCATGATAAAACCACTTTACTTTGTAGTTTCACAGATGAAGTCAAAGTGTCTTTAGAAATACCCTCAGGTCAATAAATTTGCTTTCTTATACACCAATAGGTCTCCACACAGAAAATATCAGGTTGAATTACTGATAAAATACAGAATTGTTTATGTACATCTTGCTAAATCCAGGCAACTAATATGCAATTTAGTTCTAAAAACAAATTTATGAGCTACACAGTTTTTGTAAGATACAAAAATAAAATGTTTTTCTTTGATTCTAATATTCATCTAACTAAATACAGTGCCCTACTATGTCACTGGCAGTGCAAACCTCCCTTTCTTCAGAGCAAAATATTGTCTTTAGGCCAAGTAAATACATTTATACAAAAATCTCTTTACATTTATTACAGTTTTGTTGTTGTCTATCAGCAGACAGTATGCAGGTGGTTCTGCCAATCTGAAAAAGCCACTCATCTATCTTTGGAAAAAAAAAAAGGATTTAAGAATCGTGATTACTCTGATACTGTGTCATTCAGTCATGCCTGAAGACCTCCCTAAATCAAAGCTCCTAGTACCATCAGTGGCTATCTCGGCAAGGACTGATTAACAGCTGCAGGACACTAGTCTTGGAAGCTCATGATATGCATATGATACAAAATATCTTTTTGCCAGCTACAACTGGATCTCGTGTAAAGTTTGCAAAAAGAACCTCCACAAATCACCTGCTTTTTAAGGTTTTTACCATGTACATTGCTTATTTCCATGAGGGTAGAAAACACTGTGGTTTTGTGGTTGGTGGCTAGCATTTTGTGGCTTTATTGTACTTGTTTTAATATAGGAAAGCTTCTAGATCATATTTGCTTTGTGACATGTCTTGATTGTGTCTTGCAGAAATAATTGACGCAAATCAAGTTACTGTACAGTGTCTATTGGTTAATTAGAACTTTAAGATGCAACAAATAAAACACACTATTGACTTTTAAATCTTCAATCAAATAAATATTTACAGCTGCAATTTGCCAAAATTATTTACCTTTCAATTACAGATCACAAAAAGTATATGTGCTACAGATTCAAGTGAATGCCTTGGCTGTCAACAAACAAATTACAAACAGAAGGAAAAATAAGTGTTCCAGCTATCACTACAGGCTATAAATAGCTGATGTGGTTCTCCTTTAAAGATGTGTGATCTTCTACATTAGTAGACTTTTTCAATGCATAATTGACCTTGAGATGGAGAATAACCTCGCAGTAGAGTGGCTTTTCTTTTAAAGAACAATGAGTATAGATATTAGAGGATGTGCCTGTTGTCAATGATCATTGCTGAAATCTGCCTATACCACACTGGGACAATCAATTTTGTAAATGATTGCAATAATCAAGGAAATTGCCTAATTTATAAATCCTGGCATACAGCATTTTAATGGATTTCTACATTTTAATGCTGATGCTTTCAAAGCCAAATGAATTGTTGTCCAAGTTGTCACTACACAAAATGATAAAAACATTCAGTTTTGCGGGTAACTACATCTCATGGATATTCAGACCATCAGGTACATAATCACTCATTAGTGAAACCTATGATAGTTTCCAGTCACAAACCAAAGGCAAAAAAAGCCACAGTTTCCTTATGAGAAAGCCTTCTGGGAACTGAGGACTGAAATACTTGAGAATTACTGAAATAAGACACTAAAAATCTTCCTAGCATCCTTTGTCCAGGTAAGACAGACCACTGTTCTACCCCCACCCCTTTTTTTTTCCATAGGTAAAAAAAAAAGAATAATCTTATTTCTGTAGCTAAAAAAGGCTGGTCTGACAACTTTTTGACCATGGATTCTGTCGGAGCAAACATTGTTCAAATGGAAGGAGAACAAATGCAGGACACAATGCCATGGCTGTGACTGGTGGGTAATTCTACCTAAACCACTCCACTCATTCTCCACCCTCAAGCTGGTTCTGCAGACGTACTTGTACAAGCATTGCAATTCTCAGTTAAACCTTAAGCAATTGATTTCAGCCAATAGTGGGCTGGCAGTGCTTTACTTACTGCTCAATCTCACTAACCTGACATTTATGGTGTACTGATTGGCCTATGTCAGTGGTGGTGGTTGTAAATTCACTTTGAAAAGCTTTGTGTTAACAGCCTTCAACCAGGCTCTGAGACGAGTATGAGCAGGCAAGCTGACAATTGCTCGACCTCCTGCCCTTATTACAGTGAGTAAATCAGGCTTTGAGCCATTAGGCTGGAGCCCCAGGCCTACGCAAAAAGGATTGACATGACTAAAGGTCAACCTCTGTCACACATGTGTAACAATTTGGATAATGGAATTCTGTAACTTATCTGGAAAAGGTGCCAAGTGCGTGGAGGGAAGGTATAGCCTGGGCTGAATTTTCCAGCTTTTATGTTGAGCAGTTACTTAAAAGTCTGCGCATTTGATGCCACAGAATCTGGGGGACCAAAACGCACAGAGCAGTGATTGAGGCAGCTCTGCAGGGCACTGAATGTCACCACCACCTGGAAAAGCACATTGCACTGTTTCCCTTTGTCAAATCTACAATAAATACGTTATTGGCACACAACACATTTTGGACACTTGCGACGTCATTAAACTACTGCATTTATTTACCAATTTAGGATCAAAAGTCAGTAGAAATAATTACTTGTGAATGGTATCATAAATTAATTGCAATTTTAGGCCTTAAAAACTGGTCCCATCCAGCAGTGGAAATTTCTTTTTATAATTAATTAATTAAAAGGTCAATGTTTCCATAACACTGGTGCCTAGTCAGCAATGCAGAAAGGTAGTGGTCAAATAAGGACAGAATTGAGCTTTTCTATTTATTTGTGTTAACCTTCAGTATTTTTGCATATTACATAATGAAATCTCCAAAGTGAGATTATGTGCCATGGAAAAACAGATAGTCCCTGCATGATCTAGCAATTTAGAAAACACTTTTTTTTTCTGGGAATAGTGTGTGTCCAGACGTGTGCATGTTCCATGCATTCCTCAGAATTCCTGTTTTCAGTAACACTGTTAAAATTCTGGGGCTGTATCCAACTCCAAACACCAAAGTTTATTCCAGACTTCACTTTGCTCAATTGGAAGAGAATCTGTCCCCGTGCCAAATTCTATTTATTTTGTAGCACATGTGCTTAGGCGTATAATGCATACGTTGTGTAGATGGAAAGAACATACCCAAGACATTGAGATACATTAAGATAATGCATGAGAAAGTCTTGTAAAACTCACAGGTCTTCTGAAAGAAACATCAGGGTTTAGTTTAACTTTTAAGAACAAAAATTACTAGATATAAAGTACCTTTCACACTTGGGATCACACTAACTTTTTATGGACCATGAAAATGGAGTTTGTAACTTAATAAAATTATCTGGGAAAATGTATCAGCAAGTGACCCAGAAATACTAATGATAGAGGGCTGTTTTGTAGATGCTTTGTGTAATTTTCTCCTAAGGTACACAAATTAATGAAGTTGTGGCATTGAATGTCTTCTCCCTGAGCTTACAGATTAGCATGCTACTAACCACCACATTAGCGATATTTTCCCACAGTATGGGAACTTAAAATCCATGTAAAAATAAAAAATTGTTGGGCTTTTTCAATGGAAAAGAAATGCAAGGGTCATACATAACACAAAATCCTCAGAAATGGCAAAACAAGAAAATAGAATAGCAGAATAAAATAGAATGGCACCAGCTGTTACTCTGAATAACTTAAGAGACAATAGTAAAGTAACTAAGGAGGTTTTTCAAGACAAAATTACTTGAATTTCATGAACATGACAAATTTGAAACAGAGCTGACAAGCAGTCTGGAATACCAGATGACGGATTGCTGAGAAACATAATTTTCACTTTAATAGAACGACAGCATGTACATAATTCTATCCCCCAGTGCTTTTCTGTAACAGCAAATTTAGTCCAAAACTGCAGCCTTGAGAATCTGAATACGAATCTATCACCATAACTGGAATGAGGGCTTCATTTGAAGTGTAAGAATTCTCTGTGCATATTAATTTGTTCAGAAACGTCCAGTATTGCTGCATGGGCCCTGGCCAGCAGGCATCCCAGCAAAATGCCTGTTCTTGGTCCAGATGAAGGCAAAGGCAATGTTTTCTTTTGTTTCAGCTGAGATGCAAGAAGCCCAAAAAAGTACTTAATATGGTACTTAATATTAAGATGACATGCGCACTTTCCTGTGCCAGTTAATTTGGGGGGGGAGGAAGTGGGAAGAAGGGAATTTTTTAGGGATAAAATCAGTTACACAGGCTAAGCATTTTGTATTTAGTAATGGACACCCTGATACATATACATATATATATATATATATATATATATATATATATATATATATGTATGTATATATATGTATATGTATATATATGTATATGTATATGTATATATGTATATATATATAATTTTGATCATCACTGTAAAAAAGTTGCATATGATAAAGCATTACTTTCAAAAATGCTAAACTTCCATTAAGTAAAGTTGAAATTAAGCAAAATAATATATTCGACATTCTTAGACTGTTGCAAGGAAAAAAGAAACAACTATTTGACCTCTCACAAAAGAAAATAAAAAGAGATAGCAAACTCTTTATCAGGCATATGAAGAACAGGAAACTATAAGACTCTATCCTTTGATATGTCTGTCAGTAAAAGTTTTTTCATCTAAGCTGCATTTGCAGGGGAAAAGACCATTTACAAATTAGCTGTTTCCAGAATTCACAGTTTAAAGTTTGGAGCCTAAAAATTTCTGACTATGAAAATGCATATGCTTTTTAAACTTCAGTGTTTTATTCTAATAGAATGTATCGTATACATTCCTCAAGTCTACTCTTATTAAATTTTGATGTTAAACAGAAAGGGGAAACCATGTGCAACTAGATTAATTTATCTCCAGGGAGTAAGAACACATTAATAATTGAGATAATGTTTTCATATATGTTGGAATCAAATGTGCCTTTCCACTTCTTTATTAGAAAACACATTAGCAGAAAATTATCTCATTCTCATCAGTAAGACCTAATTGCTAAGAAAGTCTCTGTTTTCTTTGCAATAACAAAAGGATTATTCTCACTACTTCAAAATAAAAAGAAAAAAAAAAAAGCATCAGAAACATTATCAAGCACTCCTGGAATAAATGCCTGCATTACCAAAGAGAGTGTTTACTTAATACACCCAGTCATGTTTTTGTTTTAAACAAATCAGAGTTTATTGTATTTTTATAAAATACAAGCAAACTCTGGTTACAGAAGTGGGCCAAAGGGGGAAAAAAGCACAACAACTGAAATGACTAATATTTTTGGCTTTCTGAAAGACTGATCTTCCTGTAAGTTATAAAAAATTATCTTGGCTGATTGTAAGAGAACTCTATAATTTCTCATGAACACCCATAGGTGTCAAGGCCTGTTGTGAGGTAATGGAATGGTATGTAATTTACTCCGAGTCGCTGCACATTATGCTGTGTGGATTTTACACAAAGCAAACATCGAGTGCGTGGTGGGAACACTTGTGCAGACAGGCTGAAGCATATTTCCATAGCACTCAGCTATACATCAAATGCAGTGCTTCTGATGTTTCCCACAACAAAGAGTATTAAAAAAAAAAAAGCCACCAAAACAGTAACTTCGCTTAAAAGCATTTGCAAAGCCCTTCTGTTTGTGTGGTGTACACAAAGTACTGTAAACTAAAACAAATATCTATCAACTTTACAGTGCTGAGAGTAAAATATTAAAATGCTGCTTATGATACTAAAAAGTGAAGTTCTCTCCTAAAGTCCTAATGCTGAACAGATGATCTGAAGGTAGACTTGCATTTGTGGCTGTCTGGGAAGTATTGGTGAAGGGAATTGACTAAAGTCACCACTTTATAAAGGCACTATGATGAGATATTCCTTTATAATTTACAGTGATTTAATCCACACTCCTATACCACGTAGACTAAATGAATAGAGACTATTCAGATATATGCTGTCATTTGCTTTTATTTATTTTCATAGATAATTTTCTGTTTCTTTTTTTAAATCACACACACTTTCTGATTACTTTCTTTTACTATATTTTTCTTCATTAGATATTGGCTTTCAGATAAATAAAGTATGCCAAATTGAAAGACAAAGCAAATGGGCAACAGCAAAATTTTAGCTAGAGCTTAGAGTATGCGTTTCTTTGATAACAGTTTTTGTCATTAACAGAAATAGTTCAAGACCGTGAGCTGCCCAACAATGTGTTACTATTAAATCAAATTTAATTCTTATTTTTAAATAATTCAATTAAAATAAATGCATTCATTTTGCTAGCCAACAGGGAATCTGCATTGTGTGTTAAGAGCACAAGAGTAACCCCACTCAAAAACTCAGCTGACGGCCTCTTATGGCCTGAATCTGGCACATACAATAATACTGGTTTTTATTTTTTCCTCAGTATCTTTTTGGGCTTTGCTTTTGACTTTTTTTTTAAAGCCCTACCTTCTTTCATTGCTTCAAAACTGTTTTTAAATTAACTTGAAATATAACTGAAAATTCTTTCGCATTTAAAGAGATTGTCATGATTTGCAATAATGTTCAGTTTTACTTGCATAAAACTAGCTCATAATTTTTAAAAAGTTAAATTGATAATGTAAATATTTATGGAAGAATTATCTGAATCCATTTATTTTATCTAAATTTCATTATTTTTTGTAATTTGTGGATCTGGCAATCTCATTTTATGCTTTTATATTCTGTTAATTAGAATAATCTAAACCACAATGTCCTTCTTAGAAATTAGAGCCTTCAACATCATTATTATGTGTCCCATAAAAATATTTGATTAACAACATAACCCAAAATACTTTAATTATAATCACTGGGCTTTGTTAGGTACAGATTTAAGTACAAATTATCAATATCTGCTATACAGAGAAATTCCATCTCCACTGGAGGGGGCAGCAAAATTCCCAATCATTGCAATTCATCCAGTTCTACTGATGACACTCAGGCGTGTTCTGACACTGGTCTTTTTAATGCCACAATGGCATTTTTTGGGTAAAAACCTTGGAACAAAGACCCTGAGGTGCTGTTTATTGTTTGTTTACATGTAGGAAAAGCATAGGAGCTCCTACTCATCCACACCCCCAAATATCTTTCAAAGATCCATTCACTTTCACCATACACACACTGAAGACAGCAAAAACACTCTTTGCATCTTTGTGGATTCCTTATATTCTGAAGATAGGGATTTGGCCTAGATGAGCAAATACCACCTGCAGATCTATGCACATGTTTCTACTGACCGTTGCAGTTGTTTCCAGGCAAGAAGAGATTGCAGCTACAGAGGACTAAGGAGAACTATAAAATCCTACCTTCCAGTACAAATTAAAGAAATGAATGGCAAAAGACTTGGAAGAGAGTAAGATTTTTATGACACACAGGGATTATAGGCTTTCCCTAACAGTTATCACTGTTATCCTCTCTAAGACAGTGACAAATATTACAAAAAAAAAACCAAAAAACCAAAAAACAACAGCAACAAAAAAAAATCCTTGAGATATCAGAAAGTGGCTTTCACACTGGAACCCTCACTAGGGGAATACACAGCAGGTACAGCGCCAGAGGTGGACTAAACTGAACAAGCCCTGACTCCTTCACTGTGCAAAGAGCCAGGCTGCAGATTAGGGTCCTGGGCGTGCTTCAGCAGCTTTCTTGCACTGGCTGGGGGCCACGGCAGTGGTGCAGCACTCCATCTCTACCCACATGTGCTGCTCTAACATGGTACAGCTGGTGCTGAGACCTGAGAGCTCCATCAGCTCTTGTAACTCAGGTCAAAATACAGAAAGCACTGGGTGTTGTTAAGGCTTCAGACTTCTCTGATCAAGCCTCTCTACCACACATTACAGCACCTGCACAGGCAGCTCTTCTTCGGCAGACCAGTTGGAGTTCTGTGATGTGCCCTGGTTTTCTGGCTACCTTTATCACAGCACAGCACAGCAGAGCTTTTGCTTGCACAGGCTATATTTTCAAACCTGCTTGCTCAGTTTATTTGAACTGTGGGTTTGTTTGCTTATCTTCATGGCTAGTTATGGCGCTGGTACTGCATACAATCACGCTCCACACTGACTTGGAAAAGATCGCATTTGACAAGGAAGGAAAGACGATCACTTACTTCCCAGAGGTGCTGAGTGTTCCGGATGGCACCTGCCTGAACCTTCTCCGGCAAGAGCAGGATGCCCTGGAAGGGCCCGATCCAGGTGCCCTGCTGGATGCGCTGTGCGGCACAGATGCCGTAGGCCAGGCCGGGCACGGTGCTGGTGCACAGGCACACCTCCCGGGGCAGGTCCCGGAGCCACTCGGGGATCTCGGGCGGAGGAGCG
>JAHLSL010013278.1:497629-524408 GCA_025920805.1 Petroica traversi | reverse complement strand
CCGGGCGGGGGTCGCTGTCGCTGTCGCTGTCGCGACCCAAGCGGGGCCCTGGGTGTCCCTTCGGGCGGGACACGGCCGGAGCTCCCCGCTGCCCGCCCCGCGGCTCCTCCGCTGTGCCCCTTTCCTGGGAGCCGGCAGTAAGAGGGGATCCGCCGCGGGGAAACACCTGGCCACGTGGAACTGCACAGCGACTGTTAAATGATTTGGCAGCGGCCACGAGGCAGATGCCAGCCAGATCCATAGTGACTTTCTGCCACTATTGACCTGATACGGATGTGAACTAGTGACCCTTGGGGCGAAATGCGCTATAGTCCATTACCAATTCCCCCAGCCACCAAATCCTCCTCAAAGAGAGATTCAAATATTTAAGACTGTCAACAAAACAAACTCTGCTCCAAGCAAGGCACGCTGCAGATGGGATGAGAAAAGGAATTCTCAGTTGTAAAGACCAACTAAAAATAAATCAAGCCGTGGCATGAAGAAAGTTGCCACAACAAATTTGGGTTAATTTCATTCCCACTTTCACACAGAACCCATCCGAAAGTACTCCCAATTATTTGAGAATTATATAGGGTGCTGGAGTTTTTGTTTGGTTTTGTTGATATTGTAGTTTTTTTGTTTCTTTTTCAAAACCAAAGACAGTGTTTGATCTAAAACGCAGTATTTCAAGATGTTTTACCAGACAGGATTCTAGAACTTAAAATCCATTCTGTGGATAATGACAGGATTAATAGACAGAATACTTTAATCACCTCTGACACCTTTAAGCCCAGCTTTTGTGGGTTTTTTGGTGTTTACAGTCTGAGTGCACACTCTTACATGTACTTCAACAATTTTTAAAAAAGTGTAAGGCTCTGAAAGGCAGACGTCCTTTAAAATCCCTGATGTCAAGCCTTCCAAAACCAAGTGACCCAACATTTTGAATGCAACTCTGGGTGGCTACTTCAAACAGCAAATCAGTTCAGAGAGTTTTCCTTTACTTTATCTAAAAATAGCTCTCAGAGAAACAGAATCTATTAAATATGATTGTTTGCATGTGACATAAGAACGATAAGATCTGGACAAAAGTGCCATAATATTTGCAGAAATAAATGGAGATTATGGGGTTCCTTTCTAATTTTGGTGTAGGATTGTAGTAGTGACTCAATGTTTTGAACAGAAAAACCTCATATTCTCTGTTTCCCATTTAAGTACTTTTTCAAAACTTACTTCTCTTTCAGATTTCTCCAGGCCTGAACTCTAGTAATTTGTTTTGGTGCAAGGTTTTTTAGGAGGGAGAGGGGTTGGGTTTTTTGTTTAGTTTGGCTTTTGTTTTTTTAAATGTATTGGGTTTTTTCTTTCCTTTACAAATCAACACTGAATCTTTTGATTGAGAAGGGAAAAGACTGACAATCCCAGGGAATAAAAGTTAAAAGCAGGGATTGTATCTTCCTTTGCTTTTTTGGTAAAAGGCTGCAGGTACAACTCTGAAATATCTGCCCCATCAATGTTCACTGTTTCTTACTGGTCTATGTCTAGTAGACGATCTTTTGCTTAAAATAAGACCCTATGTCAAACTAACTTCAGCAAGTCAGATTCTTGTATATGATTGCTCACGCTGACACCATTATCCAGGAATAGCCATCTTGAACTTTAGATTTAATCCCAGCCAGCAGCTTTTCCACTCACTCCTCCCCTAACAGTGGGATCAAGGAGAGAATGGGAAAGGCAACAGCCAGAAAACTCATGGATTGAGATAAAGACAGGTTAATAGGGAAACTAAAAGCTGTGCACACAAGCAAAGCAAAACAAGGAATTAATTCACTGATTCCCATGGGCAGCCATCTCCAGGAGAGCAGGACACATAAAGATGACTTGGCAAGACAAACACCATCACTGCAAGAATGCATCACTTATGCCTTCTTCCCCTCCCATATTTTATGTACTGACCGTGATGGCACGTGATCTGGAATATCCCTGTGGTCAGTTTGGGTCACCTGTCCCAGCTGTGTCTCCTCCCAGCCTCCCCTGCACTCCCAATTTCCTCATCAGCACAGAAGTACAAAAATCAGAAAAGGCCTTGGCTCTGTGTAATCCCTGCTTGGCAATAACAAAAACATCTCTGTGTTGTCAACTGTGTGTTCAGCACAAATCCAAAACACATCCCCACCCCAGGCACTGCAAAGAAAAGTACCCCAGCCAAACCCAGAACACTGGTAAACTTCTGTGTGTATGGAAGGAGCTGTGCAGAGGGCAATTGTCCTGGAAGAGCTGCTAATGAGTACCAGAATGTGTACCATACTTGCTGTGAAAAATGTCTGGTCACACCTTTAGCACCAAGTAGAAAATTTCAGCTGCTACAACATTATTGCAGACAGCAACTCATCAGCAATGGAATTTTCTAGGTAAATGAATAAAACTGAACATTGTGTGAAGAAGAGTTCTGAAAAAGGACTATCTAAATCAAGAACTGAAATATCTACGTAACTACAGTAGAGTACTTGCCATTCCACCACAGTTTCTCTAGGTCAGTTTCTAGTGCTTTACCGGACAATTGTTTCAGATCTTCATGTGGTTAAATATTTCCCACAAAATTATCTAGAAGTTCAAAACTGAATCCAGAAATACAGATGTTCAAAAATAAATGACATAGATAAAACATCAGGCTTTTCAATAGAGAGCAAGCATACTGAAGCTGGCAATTTTCTGCGGCAAGGTTTACATTCTGACATTCTCTGGTGTGAATTATTAAAAGCAGGCAGCCAAAACCCAAACAGCGGATGTATGAAAATATATAGAATGGCTACACTCTTCAGGTGCTGTCTTAGTACTTCATTGTGAAATCATACACTCTTCCCTTCTGAATAACAAGAATCAGTTTTTCTAGATTCCTGTTTGCCTTCTGACAACCAGACTGGCCTTGTTATTTCACCTTGTGCACCTGAGCTAAATCTATACTAGGAGCCACCCCTTGTTTGGAAAAAGCAAGTCAGCTTTCTGTAGCCTGTCACAGGTTCTTAGCCTCCATCCAGCTAAACTGATATTAAAAAAATAGACAACTCTAAAAGCCAAAGCTCTAGAGACACATGATTTAGTGAGCCATTCCACATTTTGGCTGGAACAGGTTAGGTATTCTGCTACACTGGCAGTGCAAGTACAGATTTTGGGCTTAGAAAGAAGAGAAAGCATAGACTGAGAAGAAACCCTTTGGTCACTGTGTTCAGTACATTGGCACTGCAGTCAACTGTGGAATAGCTGTTAAGTCCAAAAAGAGTTAAAAAGTAACTAATTTCTTTCTACTGTATGCTGTAAGAGCTCTACCTTCTCCTTCTTTCCCTGAAAATACCCAATAACAATCTGAGGCTTTCAGCAGAAAAGACAAAAAAAACTCCATAAAACTTCAGAACACAATCACCATAGGTAAAGAAATGTAAAGACAAGTGGTGTTATGGACCTCTGGACTGGAACAAGAGTTGGTCAAGTGCAAATGCTCGAGGGACCTTAGAAAGTGAATGGCCCACAGAGAGCAGAGGAAATAAAAATGTCAAAGTGAAATGGTCAGGTTTACCTTATATTCATAAAAGACCCTGACCAGTTAAAACCATAAACCCTCCAAGACATTAAACACATCAGTGCACTTTTATCAATTCCTTATATCTGAAAGAAAGAAAGAAAGAAAGACACACAGATTTATCAGAATTTATCAGAACATGATTTTGTATCAAGAGAAAATAGAAAAAACACCAATGCCAAGCCCTCTATGGTATATAAAGATCCAAAGAAACAATAAAGAGGTGGGAGCCAGCCTGCAGCAACTGGGATCAGGCAACACCTGTCCTGGCATTTCGGTGTAACCACTGAGGAAAATTAGGGATAAGAGCCAAACAACAAGCAATGAAACTCCATCTAATTTCTTTTCAACAAAGGATGCAGGAAAGCATAAGAGGTTATCTTCACTCCTGCTTGGCACGCTGTCCACAGAACAGTGGTAGCCAGGAGGGCAGGAGAAACTTGACCAGAATGTGAGGACTGTCATGCTGCCCCACGTGCCCTAAGGGTCAGGACAATGCATCACGACAGCAGAGCCTGGAGGTTCTTGGAGTTTGCAAACTATGAACTTTGTTTTGCTGACACTCTTTTATGTTGGTTACTTAATTTAAAGTATGAGAAAGTGCACTTTCAGACAGGTTCCAATGTTACAGGAAACTGTTAGGACAACACATGAGTTGTAAGGAACAGGTGTTTCTTGTATTGGCAGCTTAACCAAAGTATTATACTTTCGCTTTGAAATTTGTTCTTAGATCATAGGAGGCTATTGTCCTGAAATAACTTCAGCACATTTCTTCTGGAGATTACAATCTGCAGACAGGATTATGAAAAGGAATCACATCCTTATTCAGTCCATGCCAGGCAGACTAATGCAAAATATCCTCAGAGGCAGGTTAATGTAAGTCTTGTGTTTAATGGAAGGGACCTCCCACATTGTTCTGCTGGCTGAACATGTTGTAATTTTTAGCTATTAGGTGACAAAAAAACAACTGTAAAAAGTTGGTAAGTTCTTCTCAGCTATGTGGAAAAGAAAGTCTCTGTGTATGGTCTTTGTGTGACACTGAAGGCCATGAGAATTTGCAAAATGACCGCTACTGCTATACAGAAAGGCATTTAGGATTAATTTAAGATTTCCTTGTCTACCAAATGGTCTACTAAAGAGAATGTGCTCAGTGCTAAACTAGAAAATTTGTTTGCTGTTACCATATTTTAAGCTAATTAATCATATAAATGCATTTATTTTTATTGTAAAATTCCTCCTAGGATTATTGTTTTCACTAGAGCCTCTATAAATTTTGAATTTAATAATTAAAAGTTAATAATTTAAACCTCTTACATTCATATTTCCAGCAGTGTAAAATAATTGGTCATGCTGTCCAATCCATGTATGATTATGAACTTCAGGGACAAGCAGCACATGCAGCTCAGCAGAGTTCTCACACAAGTCATTAAACATGAGTGGATTACTGGGCTATTTATCTGAAATAGATTTATAAAATCCTGGATTGTTATCACTACTTCCGATGTGAAACAACCCATTTCTCTGGTGGACCAGACTCACAATGCATGCCAGGCAAGTTAATTGACATGGTGTCCTCCAACATTCAAAAACTCCTTTTTTCAGAATAATTTCCTCTCCATTCTGCACCTGCACAGATTACCAAAACATGTCACACTGCGGTACTTTAAAACGCAGACTGATTCTAGCAAGGAATTAATTTTACACACTCTGTTGACTGATTACTGTCCTTCCTGTTCCTGAACAGCAGATTCTAGTTACACCTCCAGGAGGTGAGGTGAGCATTCTCCTGATCTAACTAGTTGTGCTCTGCTAAACTTCACTTTCTCTGGGCAATCCTGGCATGGACCTTTTCAAATGTATTCTTCCTGCCAGTTTCACTGTTCATTTGGTTGTCCAGCATGTAATATTGCTTCTCAAGGAACTTCCAGAGAGCTCTTCAGATCTGCAAAGCCATTAGAGAAGAGCAGAGGCAGGAAAGTTGAGCAGCTAGCAAGAGAGCAAGGGACACTACTTTCAGAAATCAGCATCAGGAAATGTAAAGATACAGAAGAGGTGCCCAGTAAAGAAAAACTAGGAAAAAAATGCAGATTATATTTTTCTGAGTACCTCCTAGTTCTTTCAGGTAGTAAAGCCTCAAAATAAAGGCTTGACATATTTAACATAGGACTGCAATATTAGATTCCCTTCAGGGAATGCAGAACAATGTAATTGGTAAAGACCATAACAAAATGTTGTATTAAAGTATTCCTTTTGCGATTATATTTATAATTCCAAAGCAAAAAATTGTAGGGCTGGAAGGGAGGAAGTACACCAAACAAAGACAAAGCATACATTTTGAGAAGCTCCCATATATACTGAATAGGATTTCTTCTTTTCTACTTAAGTTTTTGGTAACCAAGAGCAAAGAGTAGTAAGAGTGGGCAAATTTTGACGACATCAGTGCATCCCAAGTGTCACTGATTTCAGCAGGACAAATGCTATGATAAACACTATTAGGCACTCAGAGTACAAAGCTTGCATTTTTAAATCAAGTACTCATTTGCCATCTTATTCCTAGAAAAGACTGAAGATTTGCAAGATGTGGTTTTGGTCAGATGCTTTAGACAAAATAAATAAGAATAATTTTAATATAGATTTATGCCATAATTAAAGACTGCAGTAATTCTTTTGCGTCATTTGGAGGAAAAATGATTCCTCAGCCAAAACCACATGACCTGAAGAAATTACAGAATCATTGTTACTTTTTTTGAAATTTGCCTAATCATGTATAAAGGGAGACAACATTCACAGATTAATTCAGAATTAATCTAAGAACCTCCTTCAGGTTCAGCATGAGAACTGGGCCTTTCAACAAAGTCTGTTTAGTCTTTGAACAAGATACATTTTTCAGAGTGTATCTTCCATGGAGGGTGCTCAAGGGGTATTTTCTGCAATAATTTTTATAAAAGAGAGTTTTCTAGATTGGTGAATGGTATGCTGACATGTGTGTAGGCAATATAGTGCGTCCTGAGTACAATTTGAACACATTTATCTCCATGCATTTCTGTTAAAATCTGCACACACAGACAGACATAGAATTCTGGATATTCATCTGACAGCTATGCATTATGTTACCTTTGTATCCTAAGAAGCAGATTGCAAATCAATAGGGATTCACTCAGAAGGAATAGACTCTGATTTATTAGATCTCATTTATAAGTATTCAGTAAAATCTTGGAACCTATTTTCACTTGCCAAATGACAAAAGGATATACTTATACTAAGTATATATACATATATATATATATACACATACATACATATATACACACATACACACACACATACACACAGAATATAAAGAAATATAAAAAATATTTAGATGTTACATCAGTCACGCCCTATCATCCCCTAGCTTGAATAGACAGGTGGAAGTTGCCATAACAAAGAAAATTATTACTGTTAAATGTACTTAATTTCAGCTTACATAATGAGAACTTGACACTGTGCTGAAAGCTGTCCCTAAAAATTTTACACTGATTGGTACAATTGTATCTGTTTAAAATCAAAATGTGACTGAAGTCAGCAAAGTGACTATTTAAAAATGATATCTTCCAACAGCTTTACTCCTGGTCTTCACTGAGTCATAGCTGCTTTTCCTTCTTCTGTTTTTCTGTGATTAAAATATATTTTTCCACCACTTCTAATTTCTGGTAATTGTGTCGAATCAACATAGTGGTAGGAGAATTAGCTAGACAGTTTTCCATTTATATAAGATAAGCATATTTTTTCATTAACCTCTGATTCTTTAATCTTTATTATCTGTGATATGGTGTGACCAGAAAAAAAAATACCCAGCTTTGATTTTTGAACACAGGTTGTATTTTTAGGAATAATTGCATTAAAACAATTTTGAATTTCTCAAAATAATAAATGTAGTATCTACTAAGAGACAACATAAAACACAGCCTTCAGTACTCTATAGTTACATTCATCTAAAATCCATATTTTTTAGCATTTTCCCACATAAGGTTTGTTATAAAAAATACCAATATTGGAACCCTGGGGTGTTCTTTTCCTCAGAGTCATCTAAACTCTGAGGAAATCTAAAATGAGTCTTACAAATCTTGGAAACAATGACCCAAGAAGAATGGAATTAAGTTTTCCTCTTTCTAACCTTTTAAGACTTCTTTTTCTGCTTGAAGAAAGTCAGATCACTTACTAAATATCCCAGATACATTCAAAACAATCTGGAGAATAGATGCTGACATTGGGAGGACTTGGCTCTATAAAACATTTAAAATAATATAATCTATAAAGATAAATGGACCAGCATTTTGGTAGCCTTTTTGAAAAACATTAAGTGTTGTGTCTGCTGCACATAAGAACTACTAAGGATAACTTAAATAAAGAGGGATGAGAACAATACTTATTGTCTATAAGATAAGATAAGGTAATAACTGGTAAAACAGGTAATTGGATTTATAAGGCAGGAATAACTGGAGTATCAATACTGAATGCAATCAAGGCAACCACATGCAAGTACTTTCTGGAACCAGCAACTGGTGATTTCACTTTTCAAGTTCCAGAAAAGCTGACCAGTGCTTTATAAAAGACCAGTGCTAATAGACACAGTGAAGCAAAAAGAAGGGATCTAACACCTGAAGGCCTAAGCAGACCTGCCAGACTGTAGAGAATTAAATTATATCTGGGCAGATGGATACCCAGCTGACAGCGCTGTCCACATAAAATGGCATGGAAACTAACAAAATGACACACAAGATTTGCACTGAGACATAGAGAATGAAAAAAACAGGACCTAAACCTGTTTATATCCTGAATAGTGTGCACAAAACCGTGTCAAATAAATAGGTTGAGACAGGATGGCTGAAAAACCGTGAGAGTTCTGTAATGATCCTCCTTTCTTCATGATCCTGTATCCCTGGATCCTGTATACCCAGCCTAACTACTTTCCCCAGTAATGTAATAGGCAAATCCCCCTCTCTGCAACAACGTCGCTACAGAGGAACTTGTTCTTACTGATTTGTAAAAAGTTGTGATATCTTCTGGTGAAAAATGGTGTACATGCTAATAGAATGACAGTGAACGAACCCACACATTGGCCAGGAGAGCTGTTATCAGCCATCAGAGAACCTTTTCTTGCCTTTTCTGTGCTGTGATATGTGTAAAACACTCCAATGAGTGCCTGTGAATCCATGCATGAGAGGGACAGAAAGAGAAAGGCAGAAGGACTATTGTGCATAAGAGATCTCAATGAAAACTAGAACAAAACCAATCCGACTTGCCCAGAGACATAATGGTCTATGATCATCAAAATAATGTCAAAGTAAATCAAGAGGTCAAAGAGCAGCAGCAAAAATTCATGACCAGCCATGGTACAAAGACCAAAAGTCAGCTCTATAGAATACTGTCTCCCAGTACAGAGGGCAGGGTCCAGATTGAGAAGAAACCAAGAAATGTTCTTTGAAAGATACTGCCACATTTACAGTGTGCTACAATCGCAAGGAAAAAAAATAATATTACATGGCAAATGCTAGATCCTCTGTTGGTAGCAGACTTTTTTCTTAAAACTGGACTGATAATTGTTTTACTTTTTGTCATTATAAAGATGTTCCCCACCATCAAAGAAAGATTAACAATGTGAGAACCCAGTGGGATTAGAGAATGAAGAAAAACTGAAACTGTTTAGACCAAAGATTTGGCAAAACATAATAGTGCCATGAGGTGTTGGAACATAAAATGCCAAAAGTATTTGTAGCTAGAAAATTTTGACAGGCTCAAGATTTGGAATTAGAGAATTGTTAGTGTTGGCAGCTTTGTTAGGGGGCAAGTAACTCACAATGATCTTAATTTTGTTCTCAAAGTGGGATGTGAACAGTTCACAAAGTTCTGTTGATGGAGGAAGAGCCAGATTAGTCAGCTTCCCTGCAATAAAAAGTTACAAGAAAGTAGGGCAGCCTGCCCATTCAGCAATTAAGTTGGAATAATAAGCAGATCTGGCTTGTTTCAAAACATCTCTGTACACATTTATATAGCACAAACTTGTAAGTGTACATGCAGACAAGAAGTCCTCAAACAGCATTTAACTTACAGTCCAGAACATTCACTTTTGAGTACATGTTCCAAAAAGAAGTGTACAGAATTGGTATGCCCTTTAGGACATTATGAGGATGGTTAAGCTATTATGTATTTAAGAGAAAATCTGAAACACCCTGAAGCAATCAGTAGTATAAAAGGAAACTGCTTCGGTCTGGCAGACAACTCATTCAGTTAAAAATTAGTGGAAAGCTAAGGTATCACAAATTTTATTTAGGTTTTACTCAGGTTTTATTTCATTAAGTGGTTGAGAGGTGAGGTGTTGTTTGTTTTGGTGTTGTTTTTCCTTGTGCGAGTGTGCATGGGGGTTTTTTGGGGGAGATTGTTTGGTGTGTGTGAGTATTTTATTTGGCTAATAATAAACAGTAGTAATATGTAAAGAAAAAATAGTGGCAATTAGCACTTCCTTCAGAATTTTTATCTACAAAGTGGTATCTATCAGTATCACTAACTGCAGATGTCTGTCTTCCAGATGAAGATACCAAGTCAGTGAAAATAATAGGTCTTGATCCTTCATGGATTAAGTTTGGCTTTAGACTTCACATATAAAAATATATTCTTCGAAACCAATGGAGTAAGTGTCATGTGAACTGCCAAACATTCAGAGGAAAGTGGTCCAGAAGTGAGCATATTTCCTTTGCCTCTGTGCTTAAATTTGATGAATACAGCCTTTGGTAAAGCTACTGAAAGTTCTATTCATGGCAGGTAGATCACAGAGTACAGTGTTGTTCTTGGAGCTAATGGGACATTTAAGACTTGGGGTTTAACTGTATAGAACCTTTCCTAAACTGCCTTCACATTCATATAGGTTTTGTCTTGTTTCTCTTACATTTTTACCATATTAATTACCATCAGAGAATTCTTCGGTTATTTCTGCACGATGAAGAGGAAGATAACGTGGTCCTGTTTATTCTATTTTAGGAAACTGAGCAATTTGCTTCACCCCTGATGCCTTCAATGTTTATTTTGGTAAGATTAAAGGCAGAGGGCATATGGCAGTAATTCTGGTATTCCTTCTTGTGGATGAATAATACAGAACATCAGACATGCACGGAAATCATATTAGTGTGCAATTTATTATCAGAAAAGGTTGTGAGCAGTAAGTGATAAAAGTTCAAACTCTCAGTAAAAGCAGGAGATAACATGGTATGGTGGAACAGAGATGATGGAGATCATCAGGTCCAACTCCCTGCTCAAGTAGGGACAACTACAGCCTGTTGCCATGACTGTGGCCCATCAGGTTTTTCATATCTCCAAGGATGGAGACCCCTTCACCATCCTGGGCTACCTGTGCCAGTGCTCAGTGGCTCTCACAGTGACCAAGTGTTTCTGAGTGTTTAGACGAAGCCTCCTGTATTTCAGCATGTGACCATTGCCTCTGATCCTGTCTCTGGGCACCACTGGAAAAAACCTGGCTTTCTTTGCACTGTCCTTTTAAGTATGCAAATACTTTGGTGAGATCCCCCCAGCTTCCTCCTCTCCAGGAAGAACAGTCATTCAGACTTCCTGAAACTCCAACTCCCTCATCTTCTTCATGGCTGGACTATCCATTTCTCTTTTCCTGAGGAGTTCTCAACTGGGGTGAAATCAGTTTTAAAAACAAAATTATGCCAAAGAGGAGCTGGTTTTCATGATTTGGTGTCTTAATTAATAGAAATTGATAATGTAACTGCAAGTGATGTAACTGAAATGTATCAGAAAAGAGTTTTGAGGAAAAAAGCGAGAGCAGCAAGAAAGCTGTTATCAAGGATTGCATGTGTGAGCACAGCTGCCTTAGCATAACTACCTGAACAAAAACCAACAGCATCATTTACCATCTTTGTAACTTAACCTTTTCTAAGAGTCTCAGTGCTTGCTTGTGTGAGAAAGAGGAATTAAAGCCCACTGCAGCCAGCCCTGTTCTGCAGGTCTAACAAGACGTCAGAAGTGGTACAGAGGCAGAAAAAAGAAAGATGGCAACAGCCAGTGGGCAAGTCAACACCAGAATCTACAACAAATCCTGAGAGGAAACGTGTTCTTGAATTAGTCAGGGTTTTTAGCAATGCTTTGGAAGGAAACATAAGCATAAACATAACACAAAAGCATTTGTGTATCTGTTAAGTGGAAAGAAAATGGGTACAGAAGGGTCCAATACACTATGGGATCCTAGAACTGAGTCTGTCCTGCTATTTTTTAGGGTTCATCTACATGTTCTGTATAATCTTACATATTAAACCACTTTCTACCCTCTTTCTTTCACCAGTGTAAAATTGTATTTATTAATCATGAGGCTTTCGAGTGAGGTGTTCTGGTTCACTGATCCATGAAAAAACTGATCTAGAAAGAAGAAAGGTACATTCTCTATCAGACCAGCAGGTTTGCATGACCTGCTGCATGGCTGTATTAATATTATTTCATACAACATAAAGGACCAGATAGAGTCTGTCTTGTGAAGCACAGGAAGAGAAAAAGAAGAATGGAATCACTATTGACAATAGCCCACAGTTGAGTCAGATTAGGTACAACACAAAAGGGCATCTTCAAAATAAATGTGTAGAAAATGTATTTCCTGATTCTGGCTTGTCCTGTTGCACCCATAAGCACTCACAGCAGTTTCGCTTTTTTATACCCCATCACAGACCCTGCCTCCCCCCAAACAGGTTTATCACGGACATTTCCACATTATAAGCTATATATTAATTCCTGCACCATCTTGACTTTTTACACCTGCAGCAGTTCCCCTTTTCAATTACTAGGGAAAATGCCCTGGAGAAAAAACAGATTAAGGAGAATAGACTTTGAAACTACAAAAAGCTATGTGTAGCTGCAGTTACAGAGAAGAACGATAATCTCACCAATGTTATTAATTGCCTATCCTTCAATAACCTATAGCAACATGCAAAGACACGATGCAAAATGGGAGGCTTATATTATCATTATTATCATATTGTCATTAATGAATGAGTTACTCAGAGTAGTTACCTCTTTCTTCCAACCCTAACTATGTTAGGATCTGTTAAAAAGTTCTCAGTAATTAGGTTTTAGGTGTCTCTTGACTGGCAACTTTTGGAACCCCTACTTCAGTCCTGCTGCAGAAAAAATCCTTTAGTGTTCCACACAAATCTAAGCGACTTCTCCCTATATCTCTCCATTTTTCTCGAAGTCCAGTTGTGCTACTCCTGTTTCCTATGTGGTTGAACCAAGGTAGGAGAATGGAATAAATAAAACTCAGCATAATGCAATTAAGCAGTCTATAACAGCATTCCCAAAAAAGGTTATGCCTCGATGAGTCATACCAGCAATTCTTGAACATATAAATCTGTGAAACAGTATGAACCTGTTTTTCCTAAAACAAAGTACCCCAGATGTATTCTATAAACTAGAATTTTACTAAAGACTGCATTTTATGTCAACCCTTCTGATCCTTACTCCTTTCACAGTCAATGGTAGCAGCCACTAGGGCTAAGTGTAGTCAATGGGAGACTTTAAAAACACTTTTCTTTTGCATTGAAGTGAAAATGAAAATAGGCAGCAGGGTTGAAAATATGTATTCCTTAGTGTACTTATTACTTCTGTCCATCCTTCTTTTTGTGCTGTTGGCATTTCTCCGGGGCAGAAAGGCATACAAAATAAACATTAACTACTTGTCTTTTCACTGAGTCTTCTTTTCAATTTATGCCTTATTTCCAGGATAAACAAGAGGAAGTCAGTTCTCCAAGTCCTATTGAATTCACCACATGATATGGGGATAAAAGTGTTGTTAAGTGTCTAAGCACCCAAGGTTTGACATTGTGGTGATATGAGTCTGAACCAGGTCACAATGCAGTTCTTGCCACCAGACTTTTATCCTGAGTCAAGGCCTTCTGAAGCCAGCTTTGTATGAAGGCAGCTTTGATGACACCTGAAGTCAAGCCAGGCATTCATGACTTCTGTTAGCTCACTCACTCTACTCCCATGGGCTGATAATCCCTCCCTGGCTAATTTTTTTTGGCAATTTCTTTCAGAATTTTCTGCAGCACTTTCTAGGCCGATATATAAATTCCAAGTCTGTTTCGAAAGGCAAATCCTCAAAACATGAAACTCTTTTTTCAATTGCCAATATCTTTTATGAGAGAAATGGGCCTGCCACTGCAACTTCTGAGGTTTTATAAGCAGTTGAGTCTGGGTCACAGATGGATGTGACAGTGTGCAAAGCCCTTTTCCTGCTTCTCAGTCTGAGAGTATTACATGGAGTATATATATATATATATATAATTTCTACATATATATAATTTCTACTGATCCAGGACTGGCAGCCGCCAACAATCAAGGTCTGGTGCTCCTTGAAGTTTGTAGAGACAATGTTACTAATAAAAATTCATGATCTATAGCTATCTATGATAATTTCTTCTGAGGATGGACCTGTAGCTGATTCTGTAACATTCTCTAGGACATCTTCTCCCCTACCCAAGGCAATTTTAGAAAACACTTCCTTGGGAAGCCCAGAGTTCTATTAACAAACAATTCTATTAATCTGAAGTACAACACCTTCCCAACACATCTGATGTTCAGAAAGCAAAACGCAGATGATTTTGCAACTGACTAGTAGACTGCAATTTTAGAATCAAGTAAGTAATTTAACTGAATTCAACTATTTGCCCAGAATACTGAGCTCAGTATTATAACCATTACCTGCATAATATTGGTGACAGCAAGTGATATTACTCATATAGCCCGGATTTCTCATGCTAAAACACTTGCTTTATTTTGTTGTTTCCTCCTGCTTTCCTTCACAAGGCATCACTTCAGCTTCTGCAACTCTGAATGCCTGTGAAAACCCTTTGAAAATATACTTTCTATTAAATTTACTTGACTCGCTGACATTACTTCTAGGTAGACACATAAATGCTACTTTAGCAGGCAACAGAAGCAGGAGTTTAGGGAAGCACAAATGCTTCTACCTTTTCTTCCTCACACCTTTTCTACCTCATTCCACTAATTCAGACAATTCAGGTCTTTGAAGATGATTCTGCTGAAAAAGTAGATGCAAAACTGGTTAGGAGCTCAGTGACTGATAGTCTCCTCAAAGCCTCTGCCAGTCAGCTTCAACTGAAGCAGCTGAGATTGTTCAAGATCTCAGCAAAATTCACTGTTTTCTTCATCAGGTTCCTTGCCCAGCAGGGAGAGACACAGTTTGCAGGCAAGATAAATGTTAAATAAAGCAGTTGTACACACTGACACTATCTGGTTATGGCTGCAGACAGGATGTCAAGGCCTCACTGCGTGACACAGAGCTCTGTACACTACTACAAACAGTATCTCAGGCAGGTAGTCAAAGCATCATCTCACATCACAGTTTTGCCCTTACTGTGATTCAGGATGAGCTAATTGCACAGAAACTTTCTTGTCAGCATCCTGATGTCTTAGTAGAGGAGGCAATAGCATCCACTGGAAGATGGAGACACAATTACCATTGTGCTGTTGGAAGCTGCTTCAGAGGGGACTCATTTTCTCTCCCAACTTTTGAAAAAGACAGATGGGATCTACAACTGAGCCACTGACGTGTATGTAGTAATGAGGCAGACAGATGAGATAATTTTTTTTGTAAATCTCTGAAAATGTCAGTGGGAAAAGAAAAGAAGGGAAGAAAGGGAATATGAAGTCCTAACTTCACGTTTATCCTGGTTTGCCACAGTATGAGCTTATGCCTGTCTTCTTAGCTGCTCTTCACAGATGGTCTGCTCCTGTTCCAGCTTTCACAGAGGAATTCTTTCTAATTATTTGATCTGAAAGCTGTGATCATCTTATTTTCCTCCAGAAATCAGGACTGGGACACCTCACAATTTTTCTTATTCAGTTCATGTCTAAAATACAACTTGTGATAGTATCTGTAGTCACACAGTCCTATTCTAGGTCAGAAGGAAGAAGCATGAATCACACCTCTATCTTTGAACTGGTAAGACAGACACAACTATGGATAAGCTTCATTTAATCAGATCATAGCTGTGTAATGTCTCTTCTACCACTCACATCTTCTGGCAGAAAAGACCACATGTGGACACTCTTAGCCTCACTAGAAAAACATACTTAGCCAAGTTGATCCTTAAAGGCTGCCAAATATATAAATCTTACACCAGCAAATGTAAAAATCCTACTCAGACAGAAAATGCAATTAATGGGGAAGCATCACAGACAGAAGACAGAGAGAAGAGAAGGTCAGCCAACAAGGACACTCCTGCTGGAATGCTTCACCAGTGCACTGTTCCTGCGCTCTGGAATATCCTGCTCTGACAGAGGCAAACATCACTTTGTTAGAACTGAGTTTACACTGGTGCTAAAGACGCAGAAGAAAGATCCAAGTTCTAATTTACATTTCACTCACTTTTGTGGTGAACTTATTTCTCTTTTGTAAATAGTTTGAATTTAATTTTTTAATGACATTGTAATTTATGAACCATGCCATTAAAAGACAACACTTTAGCTGTGGATGACATTGTTTATCCTTTAGGGGAACATTTGCTGCATTAGCCATAATATACATAGCCAATGTGTTTATGAAAAAAGTACCAACTTTTTCTTCATGTTCAGGAAGATTTACTGGTTCAAATTTACAGATTGGTGTCCTAAGTGTGAAAACAGTAGTTTGCACGTCACATGATATATCCTTCTGCTTTTACAGCAGCGTATAAGCACAACAGTTGTGAATATACTCTGCATTTACAACACTACTGAGGTCTTCTACAAAGAGATACATATAAAACTGTCACTTCCCCGACTATGTTGTCTGAAGTTAGAGAATTTTGACGCAGAACATCGCTGAGCCTAAAAAAGCCCTGGCTTTCCTGTCAATGGAGAGAGAGACAGAGCCTTGAATAGGAAAAAGCTTTCCTGGAAATGAATTTTAAGTATTCCTTGTAATCCTGTGTCTCCAGCAGCAGCTACAACTGGCAGTCTTAAGGCTGACTTTTCTTCGCGCTTGTCAGATTGATGGAAGGAAAGATGTGAAGCAAGAGATCTGTAAAAAAGTGAGTTTCCTAGAAGCCTGCAATGCCAGTGAAATCATACAAATGCTAATGTTTAAAGAAGCCTGAACATTTTGGAACAAAACAGTACATGGACTTTATCAATCTGATGTTTTAATGAGAACAAAAATGCCACCACTAGTTTGCCAAGCCAAAATTTCTCTATTTCTAAGAATACCATTGACATATCCTTAGATACAATCAGAGAAACATCTGCTTTGTTTCTACTCTGATGCTGCTTCTGCTAGAAACCAGGGATGTGTTTTAAGATATGTAAAAAATGACATAAAAATAAGTCAGCTTCCAGGTAGCTTTTGTGGGATTACATTTAAATCCCCCAAGGTCTATTTTGAACTGAAAATCAATAATCAATGTAAGTCTTTGGGGCCTCTAATGAAGATTATTTAGAATTTAATGGATTTAATTGGGGGACTCTCTAATTTGTTTGATGATCCAAATCATTAGTTTGTCAACCAAAACTGTGGGATATGCCATCCAAGGCATTATGATATTAGCATATGCTTCCAGACACAGAGAAAATACGGCATCCAGCAAGAGATGCAAAAGACTGAAGGAAAAACAATGCTTTCAGTGGTGTTAACAATTACACTAAGATGTAATGATTTTCATAGAATCTTAGAATAGTTTGGGTTAGAATGGGTCTTCAAAGGTCAGCCAGTCCAACTGCTGCCATGAGCAAAGACATTTCAGACTAGACCAGGTTGCTCAGAGACCAGCTCCGTTTAGTCAAACCACTTGAAATTTCCCAAACTACTCCTACTTTTTTCTTACAGTTCTTCACTTCAGTGGATGACAAAACCAAAAATCAGTAAAACATTTAATGACAATATACAGAGAAAAAGTACTGATATTTAAGGCTTGCTTCTTGGAAATACAGAGAACACAAATGGTAAGTGGTAACCATGCCATCAGCATCAGTTTCTGACTAATTAAATATTGAGAAGTGACAGCAATATTTTCATTCCAGACAATTGCATTTCCATGCATTATGCATATTCTAAGCATTTTGTAAGAAATTACTGTTTTAAAATGCTTTGTGCAGTCTTCAGGGCTCAGGGGGTAGATGACACAAAAAAAATCATTAAAACAGTAGTCTTTTTCACAAGCTTAACAGCAAAATCTAAAAGCAGTACGGAAAAGTTCCATCATGGCTGAAAGCTCCTTTCCCAAAAGTGAACAAGGTGTTTATTATCCCCAACTTTTCACATCAGACCTACCGGTCCCTCTTTTGATAATGGAAATTCAGTGCAGAGATCTTCCCACACCTCTGAGCACCAAAACTGTGAATACAGAGGTTAATTGGGTCTGGCTGGGATGGGTTCTTTTCCCCACAGCAGCCCTCACCTCTCTGTGCTGTGCGTTGGTAGCTGGAGAGGTGCTGCTGGAGTGGCCACCTCTGAGCAGCCCTGGCACAGCACCAGCACTGCTTCCCCAACATTCTGCCTCCTCCCTAATCCCAGCCACTGGTAGATGTACTGAAGCCCTAATTCCTGGGAAATGGCTGGATATCACCTGCAGATGGGAAGTAGACAACACATCTTCTGCTTTCCTTTGCTTCCATGTACAACCTTTGCTTTTGTTTTATTAAACTTCCTTCTTCTTTACCCATTGCTATTTTCTCCATCTTACTTTCTTCCCCCTCATCTTGTTGAGGAGAGTGGCAGAGCAATTTGGTGGGCATTTTGTAGGCAGCCAAGGCCATCCCACCACAGAGAGGTCCTGCTGCCATCAGTGCAGCTCTCCAAAACTGTGAATCAGAGCTATTTCCAAATTATACAGAATTCCTTTCCCAAAAGTAACACACGCACACTTCCATTCATTACAAGCACTACAGTGATGAAATGCAAGGGTCACTGCTGGAATAAGTCACTGGGCAGAAAATGTAGAATCTACAAAGCAGTTGAGAGTAGGATTTTTATTGAAAAAAATCACTTAGGAAAGAGACAATCAACATAGCACAGACAATGGTAAGAGAAAGAATAGTTTCAGTGGTGTTTATTTGAACACACACAATAAACACCACTAAAATGTCAATATATGCAGAGTTATTGTATTGTGCTCCTCAGAATATCACTTTTTATTTTAAGTGTGAGAAATCATTTCTACATTTTCCTAGATCCTGTGCCATGGAAATTCTTAATGAGCATCAGTGCAGAGAATTTTACCTGTGTCTGACTCTAACACTGTTAAAAAATAAAAAGATACTAAATAAGAACACCAACTATATACATTTGCTAACAGCTGACCACTGCCTTAACCTTGTAAGTAGAACTACTGTCTTTTCCTTGATCCTTACACAATCTTGGCAGAGCTCCTCTAGCTGTTGCACAGGTTTAATGCACAAAAATGTATACAAAATTATTTCAGATAGACAAACAGTCATGGCAGGTGTTTCTCAGAAATTTGACCTCTGATTGGCAATATCTCCAAAAAGAATATTAAAGCTCTCATAAAATACTTCAATTACTCCAGTGTATATTTTCTTAAAGACTTGAAACATGCAACAAATACGGTTGTATCTAAGTCAAGTGTATGCAGTTACCTGTATTTGCATAAAAATAAAATCTTAATAAAAGTTAAAGTAAATAAAAGGGCAAAGAACAAGACACAAATCTTTCTTAAGGAAGATTAAGAGTTCTTTTTAATATAGTGTAATCTGCCATATAGAAAATTAATACATCTTTTCAGAAACACTGCATCTTACTGAATAGAAATTAGAAAGAAACTAGACAGATGAGGTCCTTGATCAGGCACTACTTTTTAACACAGTAATGACAATGCAGAACTTCAGGGACACTGAAATTACACATATTTTTTTCCCTGTATCTTCTAATCCATATTTCCTGTACTAATGAGGCCAGCTTTGTACTTCTGTCAGCACAGCAGGCTCCAGAGTGAGCTGGAGAGAGAAATATCATGTATCCTCACCTTTCACTCATCTTGAAACAAACCACCAAGATATTTTTCTCTATTTAAAACCAACCTTCCTTGTTCTAGATGCTTAGGTCTTTCCTAAATGATCAGTTTTCATACAAAATCTCTCTAAATATTCAATGTTTTTCTTATGATTTCTAAAGGAAAAGCTCTTGTAATTTTCACTTTCCCTTTGTGCAGCTTCAAGTTTCATTTTCCGTTTTTTTTACTACAACCCAATCTGGTATTTGGAAGGTGAGGGCCAAACACATTCACACACCTCAGCACTGCTGATTATGTTTGTTGTCTTCTGAGTGTTACTCCTAGGTTGCCATTTCCCTCCTAGACAATTAATGAATTTTCACTGTTTCACTCTTCCTGTCCTTCTTTCCCTACCTTTCCCTTGCTCACTTCTGCCACCAAGAACAGCTATAATAACAATTGAAAATCTTGCATGAAATGAACAAACCTGTACCTATTCTTCACCATAGACACATGATGGAATGCTACTTTTTCAGCTTCAATATTTGAGGAAGGACTTATCTTTTTATTCCTTAAGAGCCTAGAAAGATATTCTGATATATATATTTTGGCATTATCAGGCTGGAAGTTTCGATTACTGGAACTTAAATTTATTAAAAAAGACATACTTTTCAAACACCTAAGTACTTACCTTTAGGTGTAAATAGTTCTATGGAAAAGAGACCACAGCCATTATTTAGGGATATGCTATAGTATTTGGAGAACTGGAATCAACAACTTACTAGAATTGGAAGTAATATTTGGGGAAAGGGAAAAAAAATTAGGATCCTATACAGTTTTAGCCTCCCCCCCTCCCCCAAGTTTTAGCTTTTTTGCCTTGAAAACAAAGAAATCTTACTGTACATTTCCTCTCAGCTATGCTTTACCGAAAAAAGAGTTTTGCAGTTTTGCCCTAAGGGATCTCATGCAACCACAGATGCTATGAAAAACAGAATTTAAATGAATGACTATGTGCTAAATGAGATGTGCAATTACAGATAGCTCTGATATCCTGTAAACATATAGGCTCAAAATGGTTCTGCCTCCAGCTGCACTATTTTGAAAACACATTGCTGGTATCACCTAAATAAATGCTTTGACCATTAGAGTGGAAAGGGTGACACTTCAAATCGTGTTTGGATACAAAATCTAAAAAGCTTAAAAACTATTCACCAGAAGGAAGACACTTATCCGGAGCATAGGACACATTTATTTTGCATAAGTGCACCAGATGACAGGAGCAGTCTAAGCCATTTTACAAGTGGTTTAATAGAAGAGACAGCACATACGGTACACTCCATCTTTCTGAAGTCACATAAAGGAAAAGATGAAAAAAAACACAAACAAAACTTCCCATAAACCTCTTTCTTCATTACTCATGAGGGCCATATACAGCGACTTACAAGTTGCAGACCTTAAGTTGATTTTTTCAGCTGTTGCATCTTAGAATTGTACAGCAGGTCTCAAAGGCTCTGATCTTTTAACACTTTTAACATTTTATAATTCAGCTGATATAGTAGCATTTCTTAGTCTTCATGGGATTAAAGCTTAGCTTTAAGCCTATGATTTTATTCTGCCAGTGATACATTATACAAGTAATATGATGGCAGCATGAAACTTTATGGACAAAAATCAGTCCTGGAAGGGATGACACACTTCGAGTGATTCAGCCTTGAGAATCAAAAACCCACTTCAAAGTGAGAAAATAAAAATAAAAGCTCAGTTACAGCAGTCTTACAGGACACTGTGCTTACTTCAAGTTTTATCCTAGCAGCTATCAAACATTTAATATCAATGAAAGTGTCTACAGAACCATAAAGCATTATTATGTGTGCCAGAATTCTTTTACCTGTGCAACATGATATACTAGAGCAATTTGGGTATGAAATATTTCTATATCACTACAATAAATCATAGCTCATATCAAGCCATAGTGCTGAAGGGAAGTGCTAGAATTACTGCCAATGCTAGTACTACCAAAATCAAAATCTGTCAGATTCTATAAGCTCAATAGTCAACTTCTGTACCCACTTTAAACTGTATAAGAAACAATGAAACAACTCATTACATCTGCTCTAACTTAAAATGAAGACTGTCAAACAGTAGCAAGTCATTCTTTTAAAAGGTTGGTGGTTTTAAGAGAGAAGCACCAAATAACACGTCAGCTAGCTCTAAAATGGAACAAGTCCCATGCACCATAACACAAACACAAGATAGCATAAGCATATTTTTTGAATGGGCTACATAATCTTTGCCACTGTTGTGGCACAGATTATGTCACTCGAACAACTTGAAAATAAAGGAAATTTTTAAAAAAATAAAGCAAGAAATGACAAAATGTGCTTATCTGTAGCTTCTACTCATGTGTAAGGACAAAGGTAATATTTCAGCTGAAAGCTATACATCCAGATGATGCCTGCTCTAATACTTGACCCATGTGGAAAGATAGAAGGAATTGGGGTTGTTTAGTCTACAGAAAAGAAAACTGAGGGAAGAAATGATAACAGTTTTTTCAAATCAGCTTCACTGAAGAGGTGAATAAATTGTTCATGACTAGGAAAGGTGGAACAGGAAAGAATGGTTTTCTGTTGTAGACCTTCTCTTGATTTTGCACCTTTTTAAAAATTTTTAATATGGAGAAGTTGTCTCTGTGCAAAGCCATGAATTCAGTGTAGTTCTCAGCACAGTGTATCCATGGGTGTAAAGAGTTGGCAAAGACGTCCAAATTCTTCAAGATAGCTCTGAATAATTACAACAGAAAAATAAAAACTTCATAACAGGTTTTTACACATTGTCTAGTTTCATTGCAAGGATTTATTTCTTTTCACAGTTAGCACAAAGTTGACTGTTTTCTGTCTTTTGTATACTTCCAATTTGATAATCACAACATCCAATTCCAACGAAAAGAGCATGTACTTCTTTTAGCATCAGGAAGAGATTTTCTGGGTAAAATTGACTTTTCACTGAACATATTAAGTTTCTGCCTCTTTTCAAGATTTCCTCTTTAAACATTGTTTTATCTTCATCCAAAAATTATTTAGCAGCATCACCAGTATGCATAAACTTTCCAAGATAATGTAAACCAGATCCCATCTCATCTTCTCATCTTGCTGTTTTTAAATATCTTCAGTGCTATCAAGCGCTCGTTTCATTCTTCCTGCCTCATACTGCCATCTTGTACATGGATGAAACATATTTCCACTTCAATAAAAAGGGAAGTCATCCTTGCAAACACCAATATTTTTATTGAGGGAGAGTGAAAGGGAACTCTCGGGAGTACTGTGACTAGATCGTGTCATTCAGCACACCTACACCTTCATACATTTTGTATTCAGGAGCATTACATTAGAGAGCCTCTCAGCCCGATCATCTTTTTTGTATCTTCCCACTTCCTGCTCTTTCTTCTGCACTTCTTGGTTCAAATCAGCCTGAATTGCTTTTACAGTCTCATCAGCCTTCTTTCAAATACAAAACTTGGAATAAGCCTTGGCTCCACCTTTTTCCTTATTTCTTTACACATTCACCTGGTGACCCACATGCATTTGAAGTATCAAAAATGTTCTGCCCCATGCATGTCAAATCTAAAAATACTTTAAATTAAAAGATTAACATATTTGGTTAGATATTAGGTAAAATTCTTTATGGTGGTGGTGGTGAGGCAGTGGAGCAGGCTGCCCAGAGAAGCTGTGGCTGCCCCATCCCTGGAAGAGTTCATGGCCAGGTTGGATGGCCTCTGAGCAACCTAGCCTAGTGAAAGGTGTACCTACTCATGGCAAGGCAGTTGGAACGAGATGATCTTTAGGGTTCCTTCCAACTCAAATAATTCTATAATTCTCTAAACAGAGATGGAAATGGTAATTTTACACCCCCTGGATTTTAACTACTGGGACTTACGTGATTAGATGCAGACTGAAAATGTTTCTGGTACTATTAGACAGAATCCTTAACTATCATACAATGAATTTGTATAGCGATACAGATTTTTAAAAGTTTATACCCAACTACTGCAACAAATCAGTTAAACCTTTGGACTTTGTTATATTTCTGCAATAAGTCTTAATGCCAGAGTTAGTTGAGCAATATTGCTTCGTGTTTGCAGTCCAAGGAAGGCAGGCGAATCATAATATTAAATTCTCAGTACCTTATCAAACTGGTAGAGAATATAAACACATATGCAGTTTATGCTAAGTAAACTCTCATACTCACATACCCACTGAAAGTGCACTGACATATAAAAGAGTCTAGCATAAGAGATGTATTTCCTTTCAGGCTTGCTTTAATATTTAAAGAATATGACTGCAATATTGGGCTCATTAGCAATGGGATCAGAGATGCACCATAACCACCTATACACACAAGAACTAGTTTTGGTTTACTAAAATGAACAGATCTAAATAGCTGCAGAATAAAAGTCCTGAACACCCTGAAGCCCCATATCCCCTAATGCTGATGGCAGTCCCCAGGGGCAGGGCTTTGGTAAAAGCCTCAGTTGCACAAAATGCCAGCATATAAGTCAAGTGTTAAAGTTAAGTCCTAAATTATTCCAGATGGCTCTTTGACTTAGGACCTACAAGTGTGTTTTGCACCTCTTGAGGAAAGAGGAAATTTGTGTCAGTCATCAATTAAGCAAGATGATAATTTGTTCATGGACCATTTGCTGCCCAAAACCAGCCAGATGGCCTGGCCCAGAGAGTGGGGGTGAATGGAGTCACATCCAGTTCTTGGCCAGCCACAAGTACTGCTCCGCAGAGCTCAGTGTTGGGGACAGCCCTGTTCAACACCTTTATCCATGATCTGGATGAGGGGATCAAGTGCACCCTGTCAGTGTGCAGATGATACTAAGTTGGGTGGGAGTGTTGATCTGCTGGAGGGCAGGAAGGCTCTGCAGAGGGATCTGGACAGGCTGGATTGATGGGCTGAAGCCAAGTTGTTGAGGTTCAACAGACAAAGTGCCAGGTCCTGGAATTTCGTCAGAACAACCCCAAGCAGTGCTTCAGGCTGGGGGCAGAGTGGCTGAAAAGTGGCCCAGCAGAAAAGGACCTGGGGATGGTGCTCAACAGAGGCTGAACATGAGCCAGATGTGCCCAGGGGGCCAGAAAAGCCAATGGCATCCTAGCCTGTATCAAAAATGATGTGGCTAGCAGGACCAAGGAAGAGATTGCCTGTATTGGGCACTGGTGAGGCTGCACCTCAAATTCTGCGTTCAGTTTTGGGCCCCACACTACAAGAAAGACATAGAAGTACTGAAGAGTGTCTAGAGAAGGTCAGAAAATGTGGGGAACAGTCTGTTGCACAGCTGAGGGAGCTGGAGATATTCACCCTGGAGAAAACCATAATCCAGGGGGGACCTGATCACTTTTTACAACCTGAAAGGAGCCTGTAGAGGGGTGGGGGTCAGCCTCTTCTCACAAGTAACAAGCCTTAGGACCCTTAACTGTGCCAGGTGAGTCTTAAGTACGATATTATAGAAAATTCTTCCATGAAAAAGGCTGTTAAGCACTGGAACTGGCTGTCCAGGGAAGTGATAGGATCCCCATCTCTGCAGGTGTTGAAATGACACTTAGGGACATGGCTTAGTGCTGGGCTTGGCAGTGCTGGGTTAATGTTGGAATCGATGATCTTGAAGTTTTTTTCTCACCTAAACAATTCTAGACTCTGTTGCTATTGTCTCTATAACTTGCCAGCTGAGGCAATCCCACTCCGAGGGCTCGGTAGCCATGCAGTGCACACACAGTGGGGTGCAGAGCACATTCTCCCTTGGGGATGCACCTGAGCTCTGGGCTGGCTTTGCGATTCTCTGTGTAAATGCTGAGCCACACACCCAGAACCACAGCGCTGCTGAGTTTGAGCCTGAGTGTGTTTCCATAAGCTGCTGACAGATTTCTGCTTGCAGAGTATTGGCAACCATGATAACTTTTATGCTGGCAGCTGAAAGGCCACGAAATTTCAGTCTGTGCTACAATTCGCAAATTTTCTAAAGACTGCAGCAGGAGCCCCATTTGAGAAGGTCCCAAATGCAAATTATGTTTTAGCATAGAAAGTAACAGGTAATTTGCTAGACTGGGATCCCTCTCCCCAGTCTTCATAGGTAATGGCTTGGGAGAAATGTTTGTGTTTGTCTTTTAGTGCAGCTGTTTATTGTTCAAAGCCAGAGGTGAGAGCTGACATGAGTGCCAAGGAGTCCGCCTCCACTGCTAACACAAATGAACCCAAAACAGGAACTCACAGGCTCCTGTTACTCAGCACATTACATACAGCAAAGATGAAAAACCAACGGCCCACTCCCAAAATCACAGAATCAGAGAACCTCTCAGGTTGGAAGGGTCATGGGGGTCATCCTAGAACCCATCGTAAAGGATTGTATCCTGATGGTTCTTGATTATCTCCAGTGAGGGACTCTGTACTCTCTCTGGGCAATCTGTTCTGGTGCTCATCTGCACAGTAAAGTTTTTCCTTGTAACCAGGTGGAACATCCTGTCCACCAGTTTCTGCCTCTTGTCCTACTGCTGGGCACCACCAAGTAGAGCCTGGGCCATTCTCTCGGCACCCTCCCTTCAGATACTCATAGACATTGTTGTGGTCCTACTTCAGTCATCTTTTCTCCAGGCTGAACAGGCCCAGCTCTCACAGCCTTTCCTTAGAAGAGAGATGCTCCAGTCTCTTTCTTGCCCTCTGCTGAATCCACTCCAGCAGCTCCACACCTCTCATGCTGTGAAGCCCAGAACCAGACAGAACACTCCAGGTGTGTTCTCACCAGGACTGAGCAGCAGGGTCACCTCCCTCGACCTCTGGCAATGCTCTTCCGAAAGCATCCCAGGATACCACTGCCCTGTCCCACAGGGCACACTGCTGGCTCAACCCCTTGAGCATTTTCTGTTTCGGATACTTCCCCCCATGTGGGACTGGCCGAAGCCGAAGGCCGGGCGCCGGGCCCCTCAGGCCAAGCAGCTCCCGTCGGGCGAGGCCGACCCGAGGGAGGGCACACTGCTCCCCGCGGCCCATCAGGAACCAGCACCATGACCCCTCACACTCATACCCGCCCCAAATCCCCCAAATTCCGGCCAGGGGGTCGGGCCCGTCCTGCCAGCCTCGCACCCGGCCAGCGCCGGCACCGGAGCTCAGCTCCCGGACGGCTCCTGGCCGGATGGGTGACAGCTTCTCCAGGATGCGTGCCCGATCCCTGGTATGGGTGGCCACT
>JAHLSL010013278.1:442711-497229 GCA_025920805.1 Petroica traversi | reverse complement strand
CGAGCGGGCCTTGCGGCGGGGATGTCCCGCGGCCGAGCCGGCGGTGCCGGGGGAACCTCCCGGGCATGGAGGGCTTGGGGCGGGCTTGGGCAAACACCAGAGCTTCACCGTTTTATTTGGTTTATTTTTTTTTTTGGTTGGTTACTTGGTTTTTAAGCCCTTTGGGCACACCGCAGAGTTCGGGCCAGCAAAGCCTCCTCTGGCTCTGAAGAAGTGACAGCTTTTACCTTCCTCCCTCCTTCAGCGCCGCTGCGGTCTCTGCTGCTGCCAGGGCAGTCCGGGGCTGCTAGGGCTGCCAGGCTGCCCCGAGCCGGGGGGGCTTCACTGCGCCCGGGCCGTGGATTTTATTAATTCCCCCTGCCCTCTTTGCTGAAAGTCCTGGAGAGGATCCAAGGGAGGGTACAGAGTTGATCGAGGGAGTGGAGCATCTGTCTTGCCGGGAAAGGCTGGGGGAGCTGGGCCTGTTCAGCCTGGAGAAGGAGCGACTGAGAAAGGACCTTATCCATGTTTATGAGTATGTGAAGGAGGGTGCCAAGAGGATGGACCAGGCTCTGCTTGGTGGTGCCAAGCTGATGCACAGGAAGTTCACCTGAATATGAGGAAGAACTTTGTGTGAGTGACTAAGCACTGGAACAGATTGCCCAGAGAGGCTGTGGAGTCTCCCTCAGAGGAGATGCTTAGGAGCCGTCTGGACACAATTCTTTGCCATGTACTCTGGGATGGCCCTGCTTGAGCGGAGAGGTTGGGCCAGATGACCCACTGACTGTGTGCTCTCCACTCTGAGCCATTCCGTCATTGTGTGAAGCTCTTGGTATTGAGAGCAATCCTTGCCCCCTTGTTTCTCGCTGCCTTGTGAGGAGGTGAGTGTGGAGCCTGCGAGGTGCTGCCAGCAGAGCTGTGGGCCAGGATCCGTGGGGCTCAGGGCTGCAGGGCTCCTGGGCAGGCACGAGGGATGGGCTCTGTGCCTGTGGCACACATGGCACAGGAAGTGAACTTTTGGCCTTTTTGTGGTGCCGGCCGGCGGGATGGGGATGCACCTAGTTACTGCAGCACGCCAGCATCTCTTTCCAAAAAGTGTTTGTTTGGTGCAGGAGGTGGGATATTTGGTCCAGCTTTGGGTAAGGCAGGAATTCCATGTTTCAGCCCCCAAGTGACATTCCACCTGCTATCAGTGGGTCCATGGTGGGAAAGATACCTACACTCGTGGAAGTGTGACAGGGAAGGGCAGGGGCAAAACTGCTTCCTCTAGCCTGGCTTCAGCATCCTAAGCCATGCACCTTTATCCATATACTTCATGGACAGAGCCTTTGTCTCTGTACTTCATTGCCACTAGTGTCTGCAACTGCTTGCTGTTTCATTGCCATGGACTTCTAGACCACCAATATGACTTTTTTTTTTGTGGTGGGTGGCTAAATTTGCCTTCCAAATAATCTTCTGGCAATATATTCCCATTCAATTACACATAAAATGCTTTCCTTCTTCATTCCTTCTTCCTGGGCTGCAATTTTATGCCCTTTTCTGGTTGTTGTGGCACATAAAGAATTGCATTGCCAATTTTCTGTGTCCTAGGTGGTGGTAAATTTACAAAGCTCATCATATTACGCCAGTTTTCTCTCTTCCAGTTTAAGTAGTTTTCTGTAACCTTTCTTCATATAAAAGGCATCCATACCTGTTGAGCATCTGTTCTGCCCATTTTTCTACATTTTTTTTAGGTTGGCTTTATCATTCTGTGATAGAGAAACTGGAATTACATGCACCACTCAGGGTGTGAATTCATAGAACAGATGTAGTTATGCCCATCTCTTTTCTGTATTCATTGTAATTGTTTCTAGTATTTGTTTTCCTTCTCTGACCTTCACAAGGACGAAGCCAAATCTTTCACTAAACTGCCCAGGATTACTCCAGATGTATTTTGGCACCCTTGTTGTGGCCCTGCACCATATACAGTATTTTTGCATTGATGAGGTTATTACATTACCTGGTGTCTAAGAATCATGCGGTCTTCCTTTCACAGTCAGCTTTAATTTCAGTTATTAGTGAATAATTGAATGCTCTTGTCCATTTTTTCAATGGATGTACACCATCTTGTGTAAATTATGTATGAATATGTTTATGAGAACCAGCCACTCTAACTGGTGTGTTCTTTTTCGATTGAAGTCTTGAAATACTTGACTAAATTGTAAATATGATAAAGTATTTATAAAAACATTAATAAAGCTGACAATTTATAATATTTATTTTCTTTCGGTGTTTTTGGTGAAGAATTTTGCCAGATGTTTTTTGAGATTTAAAAGTGCTGTATCAACCAGCTCACTAGTGTCTACATGCTTACTGAATTTCCAGAGAACCTGAGGAAACCTCACTAGAACGTGGCTTTTCTACGCAGAAATAGTGTCTAGGGCTACCAATATCCGTACTTGATTTTTTTGGCCAAAAATATGCAGAGACATGTTTTTGGAAGTGCTGTGTTTGCTGCTTAGGCGAGCAGCAGTGCCACGTAGGAAGCTGGGCTGTGGCTGGCCTAGGCTTACAGCATGTGATGAACTTGTCTCCATGTGCTCTGTTAGCAAAGTGTTTGATGTCCCTGCTCTGTGGGGTGATTGCTTGCCTTGGTCTTTATGTATGTCTATGTATTTTAAGCAGTCCTACCAGAACAACATTTCCAGGCAAAATAGACAAGCAATGGGTTTAGAAAATGTAAGAAAGCAATACCCCTTACCAAGATGACCCTGGTGGCACAATTCAGAGAGGTTTGTTTATGAAACTGCTAAAAAGTTAGTGAAAGGGTGCTGTTAATACTTTGGGAGCCACACATCTAAGAAGCATGTTATTCAGTGCCAAGTGCCAAGGAAATGAATGAGGTGTATCAAAAGGAATTTTATTTCCTTTATAGTGCTTTTATAGCGTTAGCCAAAAGTTCAGCAGTCAAAACCACATGGAAGATCAAGAAATGGTAGAAATGTTTAGTAGGAGAGCGTGAAAGAGGCATTCACGTTGGAGAGACTGTGGTCATTTATTATCATTATTGGACTAATTTCTTAGCATTACAGACAAGTAATACTTGGTTGAGTGCCACAAGGAACAGCAAATACCACATCATAGGAATACACATTGCTGTTTCCTAGAAGTTGTAATAGCCTTTATGTAACTTTTTCAGAACTTCAAAATGCCTCATTTCCTGACAGCTGTTCCTATTTTCAGTAATTATTGGAACGTTTTTGCAAATTCAAATATGCATTCATAGATCCTGAACTATATTAAAATGTCTTATAACTCGTTTGCCTTTTTGAAGTTGCTTTTCAGCGACATATACATTGAAGCTTTTAGGCAATCAGCTGAATAATCTAGCTTGGTTATTTCCCTGCTGGGTTTAAATTCATATTTAGGAAGGTTACTGCTTGCTTGAGCCTTGGGATTTTCTTCCTGCTGTTTGTCCTTTCAATTGAATTCAGGCTGTTGTGTATATTTTCTGACACCTAGAACAGTGAGGATTAAGGTGGATAGCAAACTGTCATTTGTGGGGAGTGTCACTACTATAGTTCCTGATTATTTTCCCCCACATGGGAATAACATTGTTCTTCCTTACTTTCATATTTCATCTTTTCTATTTAGCTTTAAAGACTTACATGTCTGGGAAGAATCTTCAGACTGGAGATAATAGCAGTCCCACTGAGCCATTAAAAGCAGTAAGAATCAAAATATGCAGTCATCAGATCTCAAAAGAGTTTCTGCATAACCTGGTTTTGGTGGTTCTGAAAGGATTTCTCTGAAACAGCACCCTTAGGAATTGCAGGATACTATTAATACAGACCAGCCAAGAGTAATTTCTTGCCACCTTACTCTTTGAAAAGCTTTGGCCATTTGCTGTGCTCACATCTATATCACTTTTGTTCCCTTTACAAAAATATTCAGGTGTTCTTTGATGTGAAGATTGGAGACAAAGATGTTGGCAGAATTGTAATTGGATTGTTTGGAAAAGTTGTCCCAAAGACCGTGGAGAACTTCATTGTGTTGGCAACTGGAGAAGTACGTTTGCGGTTTTCTTCCACTGTGTGCTCAAGTTTGGCTTGTGAAGGCAATGTTTGTTTAATGCTGTTTCAGTTGTGAACTGTCAGTCTTCACTCACTGGAGCTGGTGCACAAGTGCTCTCCCCAAGTGTGTGCCTTCTCAGGCCCTTGGTTCACAAGGTGTCATTTCGAGATGCTGGGTGTGAGCACCTCAGTCTGTCCCTGCCTTGCAGATCTAGCATGTGGAGTTACTGTGCTCAGATACCAGTCAGATAAAGACAGTGTCTTTGATCACCTGAATAATTCCTTCTCTGTGGCAGTGCAGTCCTGCTCTGCTTACCTGCACCTCTGTTTAATGTGTTTCTTTACAGTATTGTATCCCTTGTTGGTATATTCTGTGAAATCTAGCCGTTCACAACTTGTGTATTCCCATAGGATTTTATATAGAACTGGATATTATATTCATTTAAGGAATTATTTCATTCTCTTAGAGAGGATATGGATACAAAGGAAGTAAATTTCATCGTGTGATCAAAGACTTCATGATTCAAGGAGGAGACTTTACAGCTGGAGATGGATCAGGAGGTAACATAATTCATATCTTCCAGGCTCCCTTTTCTTTGATCTGAAAAGTATGGGCAAACAGCATATTCCGTCATGGTTTCTGCTCAGATAAATGAAAAAACCCCAAACCAGCCCACATTTGTTTTACAGCATCTAGTACTTTTCCAAGTTTTTTTTTGTAGCCTAAGCTGCAGCTATTTGGATTACGTGATTTATAAGTATGTGTAGCTCTTCCTTTGTCCTCAATTTTTGCAGATAGCTCTTTTCTGTCTGTGACTTGTCCCCATTCAAGAAGCATGGCTTTGCGTGCTGGGCTGGAGCCACGTGACCAGCTGAGCTGCTCCTACAACTTCCCGTCTCCAAAAGATGGATGTCTCCACCCTTCCCTTGCTCTGGCTTTGTGACAGCGCTCCTTCCCTGAGGCACTCAGTGGTTGCATGTATAGGTGAACCCATTCAAGTCATCCAGCAGAAGTCTAACCCATGAGGAAACAGAGAAAGCGCGTAGAGGGGAGGCAGGTAGGGAAGGAGGAGGCTGTCCTTTGCCCTCAGCTCAGCATGTTCCCAGGAACCTCTGAAATGTGCTCTGAGAGGGAATTTTGTAACAGAGAGAGAAGGAAATTAGAAGATGAGGGTCGTGCCCCCTCCCCTTTTTTCTCTTGCTAAAACTGAAACCATAAACTTGTTGGTCCTGGCTGTGTGTATCACTTCTCCCTCCTGAGCCTCCAGAAGAACAGTTCAGTCCACTCAGGAGGGCAATGCCAGTGCAGCATCTCTTGCACTCCACTCACTCTGCTGCAGATTTCTTCTCTTTCTTTACATGCACATTCTTCACGTGCTACGATTTGAACTGCCTGCATGAACTGTTAGTGATTTCCCTGCTGGGATAGAATGGAAAGCACATATTCCTTTTCCTAGCAAATGGAGAAGACCATAATGCCAAAGACATAGTTTCAGCATTAAAGGTAGGCAGCATGTGTTTGCCTGCTGATGTTGTTTATTGGGACAGCATCTGGTGGTGTTGGGAGCAGTGTCCTCATTGTGCTAAGCACTGCACTAGTAAACAGTGAGACAGCCAGCCTTCTCTTTTCAGAGTGGTGGTGGTTTAACCATGACTGATGTGTTTTCTGTCAGAATTATTTTAGAAAGATCTGAATCTTTATGTCGTGGTTGTACACATCCACACCAATTATTTTAGTCTAACTTCCATTTGGTCTTCCTATGAACATTCATAAAACAATTTCTTAGTATAAAGGGAAGGTCAAAATACTGAAATTGTCACAAAACATGGCTGCTTTGTGGTCAGTGCCCATAAGTATGTACTTTAATTTGCCTAACAGGATGACGTGTACTGTTGTTCAGGGGTGCCTGTAAACCAGATCTGTGAAGGTATTCAGCTTGATTAAATTCAAAGGATAAAGCATCAACAGCTTTAACTATTCTCTCCTTATGTGTGGTGATTTAGCCTGCCTTCACACACAAAATTATTTTAGTTGTGGAGTTGCTGATGGTTTAACAGTGATGCTGCTGTGTTTACTCAATGAATCTTCAGTCCTGAATTCATACTTTGTTTTTTCCATTTTTGAACCAAAAGGGGCTTTTGTTAGATTTTTTTTTAAGTTTGCTGTCTTATTTTTTGTCATAGGAAGAAGCATCTATGGAGAAAGGTTTCCTGATGAGAACTTCAAGCTCAAACATTATGGAATTGGATGGGTTAGCATGGCTAATTCTGGGCCGGACACCAACGGATCCCAATTCTTCATTAGTGTGACAAAGCCTTCCTGGTTAGATGGAAAACATGTAGTATTTGGCAAAGTCCTTGATGGAATGGTAAGTTTAAAGAAGTGGTTGATCTGGACAAATTGTACCACGTTATATCCCCATTACCATGGTTCAGAAACATTTGAGTATTCATCTAACATGGACACAGTAGAAAATGATTGTGAAGAGCTCCAGCTGGATGATTTAGACTCGAAATAGCAGAAATGGCAACCTGTATCATGCTTTTGGCTTTCAGAGCCCTTACTTCAGACTGGTAACCACTAAAATCAACACTGGCACTTTGCAGATTACAAATGGAGAAAGCTTAGCTCCTCCTTTAGTAACACTGTTACCCATGAAATAATTCTGTTTCTACAGGCTAAAATAAAATATTTTAGTGCATGCCAGTTACAGGTCACACTATCACTGTTAAGGGTTTTTACATATGAATGTAAAGCATCCAAACACATACTGATGAGAGGTCAAGTAGAACTGTTAAGTTAAAAAATTATATTTCCAAGTGACTGTACTTTTATTAGTCTGGCTTTCCATACAAATTATTCCTTTTTAATCAATGTTTTGAAATTAATAGGGAAAACATGAGCTGCTGGATGGACTTGGAGGAGTTTGAAAACTTCATCAGAATACTTGCTCCTCACTCCCACATTCATACAGAATTCCATTTTCATGAAAGTAGTAGCTGTAAATTTTTGAGAAGATATTTAGACTTAAGTTTCAGTTTAGTCAGATTAATGGAGGACTGTCCAAAATTAAGTTGTCAATATACCTAAATTAATTTTGACCTTTAAAAATATTGGTGGCATGGTATCACACTAAAAAATCTCTAGGTGTGTGTTATATGCTAAAGGAAAAAGCAGTAACTAGATTTCCGGAAGTACAGTTATGCTGTGCAATTAGAAAAATAGTAATGCTTGCCTTTTCTGATCTCTGGATTCACTTTCTCCTCAGAGGCCACAGATAGAATCCTGTATGTGCTAGCCCAATCAGCTGTATGTACATTTCCAGTTGCCTCTTCAAAATGTTTTTATTGGCTGAAAATTTTCTGGGAGGGCAAACAGCACTTTTGTCAACTCTCTGTGAGTTACAGAATGGCATAACTGCTAATGTGGAAAAAAAAAAAAAGGATGTGGGAAGTCAGCAGGGTAAAGGTCTTTGTTCAAAAGCTGGTTAATAAGCAGTGATGTTAGGTACACTTCGTTGTTTCTGTGGTACTGGAATTCAGCCACTGGAGTTTCTTTGGCTAAACTGAACCTTTCTGTTTGTTTGTTTGTTTTTTGGTTTTTTTTGTTTGACAGTCTGTGGTGCACTCAATAGAACTCCAGCAGACAGATGAACATGACCAGCCCCTTCAAGACTGTGTGATTGTGAACAGTGGCAAAATAGCTGTAAAGGAACCATTTGTAGTTGAAGTTGATGACTGGTGAGACCAACAGTCGGAATGAAAAGTAAAACTTTAAATTTTCTTTAATGCCGGTTTTTGACTGATCTCAACTATCCACTGATTTTTCTCCTCAAAACATATAAGGATGTAGGCCATACTTATAATTTGCCAAATACAGAAAATATATAATTATTTCTATAATAACTTGTTGGACCTGCCACTCCTTGAAATTCAAGACATATCCCACCAAATTCTAAATCTTGCAGAAAAAGTCTTTGATGAAAAATTATAGCAGAAATTTTATTTTTTCAAGGTTTAAAGTACAGTAATTTTGTTCTGTTTGGAAATTTAAGCAATATTTGTTTTTGTCTTCTCAACTCAAAATATTTACTGTAACACTACCAGCATTTTAAAAAACTGTAAAAAAAGTAAAATATAGAAGTGTTTTGAATAAATAAACTTTGATTTCAAATAAATACATGAGAGCATTTTTTACTCCAGCCCCCAAGGTCTTTTTTTTTCACTTCAACTGATTCCACAAAATATGCAGGGGATTTTGCCTTCCAGGAGATAAGGTTGTAAGGTTAGAGCAGAGATGGTAAATTTTCCTAATCCTCACATGTCAGATAAAGTCCCTGCTGTCTTTCAGAGAACCACAGTATTCAGATATCATCCTGTGATCAAGAACAAGCAGCTTTTCCGTCTATTATTGAATAAGATATTCAGTTAGAAACCAATTAAAACAGAAGAATCCTTGTTTTACAGCATGCTGTATTTTGTAACACCTAACTGATGCTACTTACTGTAAAGCTCAGTTGCTTTAAGTTTTGCTGTAAACTTGAGAACTTCAGGTTCATTTTCTTGTGATGCTTCATAAATAGCTCCCCAACCAGCTGACAACTGGTAGTTTTCAGAGAAGGGCAGTGTAGAGTAACACTTTAGAGACACCTGTGTTAAGTTCTTACAGAACTCCACAGGGCAGATATGTGGATTTTTTCCTTTTGAGACTCAAGATGGAAGAGGCATTTCCAAGATTTGATGAAGGACTCATCCACCTGTATAAGGGGCAGCACACCGCTCCTCGTACTGACTGGTTTCCTGAAGGGTGTCCTGGAGGCATCCAGAGCTGAAGTGATTCAAGGTAGAAGAAGCTGATACAGCACAGAGCTTGTAGGTGCCTGCTGGTATTCCACTCACAAGGATACAGGAAAACGCTGTGGGCAGGAATTTAACCCAGGTTCTCCTGACATGCGGTTTGCAGTTACAGGATGCTCCTGCTGGTTCTTCATCCACAGCACTGGGGCCTCTCCTGATGGTTAATACTGACACTTCTTTTCAGAGACTTGTGAAAAGATTATTGTCCTCTTTAAATGGAACTGGAGGAGAACTTGGTGAGGACCTCTAAATTTGCCTAGTACTAGGCAATGAGACTTCCATTTTACTCCTGATCACTTTTCTTTCTCCTAGCTGTTTAAAGCAAAATTCTCCGAAAAGAAGCTCTGGGAAGCAGGGTTAGCAAGCAGGAGTGAGAATGCCTCAGACTGCTTTTCCCAACCAGCTTTCTGCCAGTACCTGAAAGCTTTCCTGCAGGCTGGGCCTGTAGACCTCATGAATTAGCACCTGAACAAGTGCTACAGTCACAGGCCTACTTTTTTTCAAGTCCCAGCTTTCTGTTTTCCCCAAACAGCTCCCAAACACATGTAAGTACTTAGAGCAGCAACCCATCCAGGATCAGACTTAGGTGTGTGCCCAGCTTTGCCATTGCTGCTTTTGTGCAACATTCCCTTCTGCTGTTAAGCCCAGTGACTTGCTCTCTGTTCAGGTACCCTGATTTTTTTCCACCAAGACATACAGTTTTGTAAGGCTACCATGATCAGCTAAGAGCTTCAAATGAGCAGACACACAGGTATTTTCTAACACTTCATGGGAAGACATCTATGGAACCCATCTCAGATGACAGAATCTCAGAGAAAAATCAATAGAAAAGCACAAAAAACTCACTGAAGTGACTCATTCATGTCCTAGTAATTTATTTTGTAATGTCCAGTAGTACACATGCAAATTTCCAGTTAAATCTGAACATACATATATCAGTTTTAGTTTGATCATACTCTTAATAATATTCTTGCTTTAATTTACCACAGAGTTGTATGTTCTGTGACTTATAAAATGTTAATGCATGGAATACAGTCAGCAAGTTGATACGAAGAGTAAACAAACACACAGGTTAGATGTCATAACTGAACAGAGATGTGTAAAAGCCACATAAAAGCTTCTGGTAAGTAAAATAATTTCAACTGAAATCTATAAAATTTCCTCAGAGAGTGCTTTGTGTTTCACAATGTGAAAGCATGTTTACAATTCTGCACACACTCTCTTCAGCACTTTTAATTCATTCAGTGCCAGCAATGGGTAATGTGCTGGGAAAAATCCTCATGCAAAAAGGTTTAGGGTTTGCTTTAATAGAAATTAGAGAAATACTTAGTAAAACTTCTCTTCAAAGGTTAGCCTAATTCAGTGTAGGACTTCGAACATTTTGTGTTAAATAGAGCATGTCAATATATAGAAGGTATAAATAACTTCAATACTGTTGTTTCCATATCTCCTTTAAAAGCAGCAACTGTAATTACAGTGATTTTATTTAAAAAGACATAATGCTTTAACTTAATCTGAGGTTGTGCCTCTTGCTTCTGAGCATAATTTTCCCATCACTGAATTTTATTCCTGTTAATTCTATTAACCATGACTCAGAGACTTGCTTCAGCTTCTTCCTTCCTTGTATTACTTCTACCTGGGCAGTAAATTAGGATAAAATATTCCATGTAGAATGCCGTCTATAACTACATTTGGAAAGTCATCTGAAAAAAAAAAAAAGGAAAAAAAAAGAAACTTACTTTCTTATCCATGTCAGTAGAATACAAATGTTTTTGTGAAACTTAACTAGGTAAGGCCTCATTTACTTTGGGTTACTGCATCACTCAACTGTTTATCCATGTTGGGAATGTGCTATTAGTAATGCTGTTTCAGCACTAAAGCCACTTTAGGGCAGCACTGGGCATTGCATGAATGCACTGCCAGATTTGTAGCTTATTGATTTAAAGGGATGTTCTAATACTTAATGCTGCTAGGCTCCAGCTCTTTATCTGAATCTTTTCTCACAAGGAAGATGGATTACACTGGCAATTCAATTTCTAACAAAATCTCAATATACTTGAAGAACTTTCAAGATTGCTACTGGGAATACTTCAAAGCTGTTTTTTGTATTGTGGTTTACAGCAATGGTTAGACTGAGAAGACTTGAGGATGCCTATACAAAGATGATTATTTGAGGCAAGAAATTTTCAGGTTGTCCAATCAAAATAAAATGTCACAAGTTACAAAATGTCATCCTACAATACTTGAAGGAAAAAAGCCCCACTGCTTTCTTATCACAAATGCAGAGGAAACTGCCAGTTAATTTTCATTTTCCATTTGGCATGAAAGAATTACATGACAGAACACAGTAATAGATCCAGGATGTAAACTGTTCAATTGAAAAGATTTTTGAAACACACTAACACCTGAGGTTTTAAGGAAGGGTTTATTTAAATCACCAGGTATTAAAACTAAGAATTTCTGATCGCCTCTTACAACCTTAAAATTGCTAGTATACTAGAAACGGATTTCCTGTAAGAACAGACTGTTTCTGATGCAGTACTTTCCACACTAATCAAATCTTCAACTATCAGCCTACGGGATATTCACAAAGGAAGATGCAACTTTTATAAAAATCCCAAGTACTTGATAAATTCTCGCCTAATGTGGGTGAGAATTAGGGTTTGCCCCTAATTCTTTCACAGAAATAATTCTGGAAGTAAAAATATTGAGCAAAATTAGGTTTGGACTCTATAAAATCAAACCTTATTGTCTTAAATATGTTATTAATTAACATTGTTATTAATTGAGAATATTACAGGCATTATGAACAGAGATATATTAGGATGTTTTCATGAACAGTAACCTCCACTGTAAAAAATATATGCATAATTCTACCCAGCCTCTCATAGTAAGTCATAATCATAAATGACTTGCTAATATTTTGAATCCAATAATGTTTCCTCAAAATCCTGTAAGCTCATCTGTCCCAAATTACCCTGGCAGAATAATTCTATGCAGATGTCATTAATATTACCAAAAATACATTTGTAAAGGCGATCTGGTGCTTTTCTTCTAGATTAAATGATGCAGTTCCAGTTTGTCTTGGCTCTTCATAACATGCAGTAAATATAGGAAAATAAGGATTGATTTTCAAAATGATACAGCCTCACAACAAGAGACTTAATGTGAGCCTTTTCTGCTTGAAAAAATCAAGCATATCAATTTAATACCACTAATGTGTATATATACACATATAACTTAAGTATAAACTCAACAAAGCACACAACAGTATTGCAGATCTGTGATATTTGCATGACTTAAAGAATCATTAGAAAAATTTTCAAACAAGTGACAGTAAATCTAACATCCCATTTTTTTAGCTTTCAAGGTATCCTCTCCAATTTGAAGCATATTAGATTTTTCCTTTATTTTTCTTGAGAACTTTAATTTCTTTTTCTCCCCATACCCTAACACCGAAAGTAATGTGCACTTGGGCACTCAGACTGTTAAGGTACATCATGAAAAAGGGAATCTGAAAGTCAATGAGGTTTGTAACTGTGGACCTTATTTCTGAAAAAATTGTCTTGCAACTCAACAGTGCTTAAAGCCCAGTCACTGGAACAATGGCAAGATTATATTTTATAAAGACAGGTTAACAGTTCAATGGAAGGGTAAAAATGTTCTTTGAGTATTATATTCCAGAAATAGTTATTTATTTTGTTTAAAACTCACACTATTTCCTATTTATTGAAATATGCTAACACAGGCATTCCTGTATCCGGGAAAGACATCTGATTGAAATTCACCTTCTTAAAAAAATACAACAAATAGTTATTTGTTAATGGACACTTACTTTTGATCATAGGTTGAACAACCTTGGCTGTTTCTACAAAGGAATCAGAGTCTATCAAAGTAAGAACTGATCTGAGAGGGAAATTTTAGAAAGCTCATCTATATTTTCTCTGTGCTGCAAACTAAAAACAAAGAAGAATTAAAGGCAATGGTAGTTATGAAAAAACTTTGTTTCTTTCTACTAGGCCTAACTAGTAGAGCCTCTAGACTCAGGACTTGGTTTTCTTCTTCCTTTTTAAACCACAACTCACATCCTATTTTGTGTTTTAATTCATTCAGCTAAAGAATGACTTGCAGAGAATTTGATGGTTTAGGATTTTCAAAAACAAAGAATATTCACCTGCCATATAAAATTGAAATACTGTGGGTCAAGGCCGGAAAATGCCTTGGCAGAAGTCTGAAATGTCCTTTGTTTCAGATGTCATAAATGAGGCCTACTCAATAAACATTTTACCCATTAGAACAGGCCTTTATCTTAATACTTTTTGCATTACTTAAAAGAACAGTTACAAAATTCATTGGGAAGTTCCTAATGATTTCACAAAAAGGAAGCCTAGCCTTACTCAGGGTACACATTATGGAAAGGAGATAAATATCACAGAACTTGAAGTCTTACAGCAAAATGTTGCATGTGGGCTGGAAATCTAAGCACCATCTCAGTCTTTTGGGATAATTATTTGAGATCCATTTTCCCTCTTCAGAATGGTATGGAGTTACATGACGTTTGTAATTTATACCAGGCTCTTGAGGAATCAACTACAGAATTAGGAGGAGCATTAAACAGTAAGATTAAGACATGCAATGTGTCTCACTCTAAATATTAGTGTAGGCAGCGTCTGGACCAAATTTTAAACAGAGGTTACTCTGTGGGTGATTCTTCATTAATGTTGTCACTTGGGTCAGACATGACCCTGTGCAGTGACCCCCTCCCCTTACTGTGCTTTGGTTCATCGATTTTGTGATTCGCACTTCAGCCTCAAATGAACATTAAGTCCGTGGGATCAGACTAGTGCTAAGTCAAAGTAAAAGCTAAACAACCTTGTAATGTGTCTTCTGATGTGGACCTGAATCACACTGGACCTCTGCTGTCTGTGTTTCACTCTAGTTACACCCTGGAGTTCAGTAATACTTCACGGGGTCAGTAGTGTTTGGCCCCACTGCTAGCTAGTGTGGACACTTGCCTGCAAGAGAGACTACTTAACCCTCTCAAAATACATGAGCTTATGCCTGTGGTCTTGGTAAACATCTTGAAAAAACAACAGAACCACTGAGTAGCTGCAGCCCTAAGAGGTGATTGGAGGTGATCTGGTGCAACCCCCCCAGGACCAAGGCCAGGCAACTTCCGAGTGTCTCCAAGAGCGGAGACCAAGACCACTCTGGGCAACCTGTGTCTGGGCTTGGGAAAATGTTCCTGATGTTCTAGTACTACCACTGGGCAGCACTGAAAAGAGATTGGCTTTGTCTTCCTTATGCCCTCCCCTCAAGTATTTATAATAAACATCTCGAAAAAATCTCAAGGAGGTAGGCTCCATTGTCTAGGAAACTACAAGCTAAAAAGTGTTGTTTCCTTAATTTGTTCTTAAAAATTTAATGCATTTTAAGGCAGTGTGAGAATCTGATTTCTACACAGTATTTTGTAAAATGGAACAAAATGCCACATTAAAAAAGAATCTATGTGCAGCTCAGGGAGAAAATTCTCTCCTGAAAGCATGTTACATTTTTTAATAAAATATTTAGTAGAAACAAGTTCAAACAAGTAAAATGACAAAGCCAAGAGGAACGCACTCTGAAAATGGTACCTTTTTCCCTACACACATTTAATTTAAGACAGGGTAAATTCTCTGAATTATTAATGCAAAGAACTTTTTATATTAAAAAGAAGCATTTATAACAATTTCAAACACTCTTTTGAACCACATAAGTCTAATGTAAATGTCCTGTGAAATACATCACTTACACTTAAAGTACATTTTTTCCCATAAAGAGCTCCAGAGGTTATAAATGATAAGAAATAATAATAATCCAAATGGAAATACAAACATGCTTGCAGTAGATCGACTGGTGTTTAGGGAAAAAGCACTTACAGAGGACTGGGCCTCCAAGTTCAAATCCTTCAGGCAGAACAGCCAAAGGGTCAACAACAAGAAAAGAAAAGCAGTGTTCTTCATCTTTTGATTTGAATTCTCAGTAGGTTTGCCTGAGTGAACAACTGGGGGAGAAAATTCCACCCTTTTACAAATCACCCACCCCACTAAGTGTTTTAGAGGTTTCTTACACAAGAACTACCGTTTTATTGGCAGGTTATTAGATTTGGACCAGTGTCATTTGACTAGGCTAGTATTAATAATAATGTGGTTTATGCAGTGCAGGGTCACATCAGTAAAGTGCTGTTAACAGATGACAGGTTTGATTACCGTTGGCTTTAGGCAAGACATATGGATCCCTTAGGAACAGCAGCACAGGCTGGTGGGACAGTTTGCTGGAAAGGTCAAGAACAGGGATGTCAGTATCAAGGGACAGCAAACAGACTATTCTACAAACTAGCTTTGATAAAGTGAGGTGGTCGAGCTGCCAGGAGCCATGCAGGGCAGTTCCGCACACCAGCACTGCCCAGGAGGGCAATCTCCATGTCCGGGAAACAAAGCTTGCTGCTACTCAGCCATACAGTGCAATGCCAAGCTGGAGTGAAGGGGCTGCATCCAGGAGGAGTGGCTTGCAGCTGGCTCTGAGACGTCCTGATTCTGCTCTGCTCCCTGGTACGTGGAGTCATACAGGCTACAGGACCATCTGCAACCAGGCGCCATATGTCTACAGGCTCTCCAGGCCACCAAGCAGACTCAAAATGTCACTGCTCTTGCAGCCCCCAAAGCAGTTGTTGTGCCCATCACCCGCAGAGAGAAGTCCTTTGAAACCCCCAGGCCTGACTCCTCCCTCCCTTGGCCCCAGCATGGACAGCCTGCCCCAGATCTCACTACTCTGCTCTGTACAAATCCATTTTAAGTAGTGCAAACAGATGCAGATGAAGCTCTATCAAACGCATAGGGAAGAACCCAGATTTCTAATTTCTTCTGCTAAATCTTCTTGCTACAAAAAATACATTCCTAGATGTATTTCAGAGCTAGCAGCAATCTGTCAGTTTTGTAAGGAATTTCTCAACACTAGCATAAGGATGTTAAAGCCACACTATAAAAGGATAGCTATAGCACAACGAATGGTGATAATTAACAAATACATCTAATTTTAATGCTGAACTACTTCTAATTTGTTAACTCTAAGGAACAAATAAATGCCACTAATTTAAGGAGTTTATTAATGAAGTGTCCTATGAAGAGTAGAAATCAAGCTCACCTTGATTCTTCAGATTCTGTTTCATCAAAGGAGCTGCAAGTAAAGTGAGAGGAAGCTTTGGTTACAACAGAATTAATTCTACAATAAAAGCCCCCAGATCGCAATCTTTTTCTGGTCACTGGCCACATAATGCCACATAAGGAAATACACATGGGAGATTGTATTATTTTATAACCACCACTACTTGAAAATGACAGCATTTTACTGTAACAGATTAATTTCCATCTCTCTATCTGTGAAGTGGTGGGGCACAGTTCCACTGAGGATCCTGGCTGATGGTCATTAACCAGTGAGAACTACAAGCCTGGTAGCTTCTCAATAACTCTGACACTGCCCTGGGCCATAGAGACCTCCAAGTCTCAGAGGGCCTCAAAATTATCTTCAGGTAAACTTTTCTCACCACTGCAGATCCAAATAGCCTGTCCCAAAGTGGAAAAGGGCTGTGTGGCTTTCTAGGGAGCATGTTCTGGTAATGCTTCTGCACTATCAGCCACGTCATCCTACACAGCAAAATAAATTCCCCCTACAAAGCTCACAGCTGCAGATGGTAACAGACCTTCCAGTTACACTGGTTTGGGTATTTCTGTAGTTGTGCTCATTATACTAAGATTCCATTCTGCACTCTGGCTAGGAACCCTTCCCAGGGGATGGGCAATTGGGTCACTGGTGTAAATCATCAGAAAGGTGAAAGAACCTAATTTTTGAACCCACAAAGGGAGATCATAAAATGATCATGGAGTGAGCTTCTATTTTCTGCAGATACTATGATCATAAAACAAGCAAAGGCTTTCTATGCCATTTTAGTGAGTGCTTACGAATAATCTTACATTTCAGTAGATACTTCATGATCTACAAGAAAGTCATATTTTTCTCATCTAAGCTCTCCTTTGCTTTCCAAGAATATTACATTAAACTTCCCTTCTGTCTTTGAACATGCTGGATTTATTTTACGACCTTTTGGGGATATATAAACACACTTAACATGAACCTAATGCCATTTATTTTACAGTGTTAGAGTTGGCAGCAAGACCATTTTAAGTCAATGGAATTGCATCAGCACTGAGTGGATATGGGCCTTTTGGCCTCCATATATTTTTCAGTAAATGAGAGCTTACCCACAGCTTTCTGCTTTTGGCAAGGTAGGTACATGACGAACATTCAGAAAATCAAGGAATATTTTAGGGAGCTCTTCATTTTCTAAAATGACTGTCTGTAAAAAAAAAAAAAGGCACAATAGAAACCCACATTTTAAAGATATTTTTGATATTGCATAATTCCATTCAAGCTACTAAAACATTTCTCTCTTGCAACACCTTTCAATTCTCCATTTTTTAACGTCTATTTTGGAACGCCTCATTTCAATTGGAAAACCACAGTTCTTGATGAATCACTTAGAAATACATTCAGCTTATGCTATTACGTTCTTTTTCACCTGCCATCACTGGTGCCAACCTCTGTGCCTCTCAAGCAGAGATGTCTGATTCTGGAACTAAGTTACTGGCACACTCATTTGTGAATAATATTTTGTTTTCTTAAAATATAAAATCAAACAGCCTCAGTGCTTTCATGTTCACCTCACAGAAGAATCCCATCTGGCTATGAGCAGAAGGAAGTGTCCACTTTGTGCAGTTTTATTAATGAACGTCTTGATAAACAACAACAAGGGAAACTCCTTGTGTGGCTTGACAGGGCAGCTTACAACACACTCCATGTCTCTGCACTAAGGCTCCGAGTGACAAAGCTCTGACCATGCAGCTGTGCTGGCCAGACTTGCCACATTCTGCCACAACCATGAGACAACGGCCACCAAATAGCGGGGCTACATCCTCTGTTTTTGCCTTTGATAAGATGATTTACAGTTTTCACAAGGCAATGAAAAACAGTTCATAAATTCAACCAATGTCTCACCTGAAAGATTAAGCCCCTATTTCTTTACTGTTCATACTGACATACATTCTGAAACGTGTACTTCACAAGAAAAAGGAAGGCATGAGCTTTCTTAGATGTCCTTCATAAAGGCCTCATCTGATGTGAAATGTATGTATGGAAGAAACTTCACTGGATTTAAAATTAAATTGACTCCTAGAAGCAAAGCTATATCCATGTTCATCCTGTTCACTTTCCCTCCCTGTGACAGAAAAAATAAATATAGATAGGAAACAGATCTGGTGATGTAAAGCCACATTACTCTTCAGGAGGTAACTTACTCCTGTGAGTGTATTCTTTTACAATACATTATCACAAGGGAGACACAATGGTATACAGAGGATAGCATGATCACAAAAAGAAAAAAAAAAGGTTGGAAGAGACATCTAGAAGTCATCTAGATTTTACAGCAGGTTTTATAGCAAATGGTTTGGTTATTTGTGTAAGTAAAACCTGCTTAATGTTAAAATTACATAAGATGTGAATGGACTTAAAAGTATTTGAAAACAGATATTTGAGAACGTCTGAATTCAGAGGCTACACTTTTTCAAAAGAGGCCATCACTAAAATGTTTAAAAAAACCAGAAAATTGTAGCTTTTAAACTTTTCTGTTCTAGATTTTAAGGGATGTAACAAACTAAGAGGTCTAAGATGTTGGCAAGTGTTAAGCCTTTCAGTTCACCTCTATATGAAGATACTGCATTAAAAAATGCCACTTTGTTTGCAATCTGCAAAATCAGCACTCTGCTGCTGCAAAATTCATCCCGTTCTGCATTCAGGTTATGCACAAAGGAAGATGTGGAGGTGGATGCATATTCAGAGGGTGCGTGAATTGCATAGAAATGTGCATGACTAGCTCAAATAAAACCATCTTGCTAATTATATGCAATGAGGAACCACAAAAAGTTGTAGAAAGGTGTTTAAGGGCATCCAATGCTTATTTGCAACTTCATACTTTCAACTCTTGACAGCTTTTTCTAAAAGCTGAGCTGCCTGCTGAGGCTGCTGAATGGAGCAGGGAAGAAGAGAAGGATACACCACTTTATGAAAGGAAAAGTACTGATAAGTTCTTACAAGCCTATTTGTTTCTACTTCTGCTCACTTGAGATTAATATCTCATTCTATTTTGTGGGGTTTTTTTCCCATGAAACATATCAAGTCAACCCAAGCCCTGCTAATCCTGGCCTGACCAAATCACAAAAAGATGTAAACAAATAGTATCCGTTTTAGTGTGTTAAGCCATACAGTTTGCTGGCTGTCAGTAACTCCTTGGTGATCAGCTTTAGTGATCTCTAAACTTGAAAATGTAGAATTTGCAGAGAAGCAAATGCAATTTTGCACTGCACTGTATCACCACCTCTGCTGATTGGAAATTTTGTCATTTCCAGAATTTTATGAAGGAAGGAATGACTACATTGACCAAAGGAGGATTTTTCAACTGATGTAATGTAATGTGACATGGATTTTTAAGCATTAAAAATAAAAATATGAAGTTTACAAGTTAATTATACTAATAGGGGGCAAATTATCTGCTGGCTTGACTTCACTGGCTTTTGATTCAAGAAGGGGCGAGAGCATAATCTTGCCATTTAAAATACATGGTGGAAACCAAAGGAAAGGAGAAAAAAAAAGCCTGATAGCAACAACAACAACAAAACCAAACCAAACCAAACAAATATGACACAAAAAACTACACAAACCCCAAACCAACCAACCAACAAACCAAAACAAAACCCCCATGAGCACTAATCAGCCACAGGTGTGTTTGTCTAAATAAATTTCCTAACTCTGGTGGTGGCCCAAAGTGGATGTGTAGAAAAAAAATCTAAGCTTCCTCTTTAAGTAAAAAAACCTCTTAAATCAGAAATGTTACTATAATTGGCTTAATTTACCTGGAACAACCCATAACACAAGAGATTTTTCTTACACCTGAAAACTTGCAAGAAATCCATATTTGGCAAACCTGACGATTTTTAAATGACACATGTGCAGAAAAGGAACTAACAGGTAAAGTTTCTCAACTACTGCTTATAATTTGTGATGTAATATGATCAATTGCAGCATTTGTCCAAGTGAATATATGACATTAGCTTGTAAGCATGACTAGCTACTTGTTTGCTCGGCATCAGAAACTGGAAGATAAATATTTTCAAAGAAATAAAAACTCACACTTAGTTTCTTTGTAATGTGAATTTCTATTGCATCCAAATTATATCAAGATCATAGCACTGAGTTCCAAATATGGGTCCCCAGGGTGCTAAGTAGGCTAATTCACAAAAAAAACCTCAGGATGTGTATTTCCTTTCTAAAGTAAATAAAATCCCCTCTTCCCCCAAAACTAAATCAGCTAACACAACCTCTAGCAAGTGATTTGGGAAGTGACCCCAGAAATACATTTTTCAACTCATTGATTTCAGCAGAACTAAAAGTGCCATGTTTTCTTAGAAAATTGTAAAGGGTGTTTATCTGTTACTGTCAGACTTTAATGAACTACTCTCTGCTTCAGGAGAAAAACCCACAACACAACACAAGGGAAAGTGTGATGTTTACATCAGCAGAAATGTCTTTTTCATTGGAAGGGTACAATTATCATTATGTAAGACAAATCATAAAATCCCCGATTTTTCTACCTTATCATGTTCCCTAAGGATGTCATTGATTAGTTGCACATGTTCTTTCAGTGACATCTGAAATACTTAATTGTCGGTTATCTTTTCTCCTTCAGTAAGTAAAATACAGTCACAAAATTGCAAAGGGACTTGTTCTGCCTTAACCTTAGCTAGATGCCATCATGCAGTGGAAAACAGTGCTAAAATACCACAGGATAATGCTCTCCAGCAAGGGAGACATATAAACAGCATAATGATTTCCCATGAGTTTCCTTTTTAGAAAATTGTCACTAAAGCCAGGGTAAATGGTGACATATCTTCACAGAGGACACTGTGAAATCGAACACTGGCATTCTAGTTAGGCCCAAACCTACTCATCAGCCAATTATAACTAACTGAACATCTTGCTGAAAACCTGAACAAGACCACTTCGCTAACCTTCAGAAATCATGCCACAGAAATGCATAATCTTCTACTATTATTTTTATTATTGTTGTTGCTGTTTTTAATGAAGAAATATTTAAAAATCAATTTATTACTGTTCGCACTTTCTTGACGTTGCTAGAAGAGCTGTTGGAAGGGAGAAAAGAAAGTGGGAGCTGAGTTACAGGGTTTTTACAGACTTTTCCATTCAATCGGGTTTAGTTTGAAAGGCTGTACTGTTAGGGTGAAAAAGTTCATGACAGTTTTTCCTCTCTTCACAAGGAAAGATGCTTCACAATACCTAATTCAGTGGTGCAGCTAAAATGGGGGAAAAGAAAATCAATACATTCCAGCTACAGTCAGTAGGCTGGAGTGTCAGTCTCCACTGGGACCAAAAACCACATCTTTTAGAACATTTTAGAGTCTATATTCTTCTATTAACCTGCTTTTCCTGAACTGCTTTACACAGTCCCATGAAATGATAAAAAGGTTATCAAAAGAACACATTAGCTAAAATCCAAGTAGACAAAGGAACCAGACTTCTAAGATTAAGCTTTTCTTTTCTAAAGTAATAGCAGATACAATAATGTTTTATAATATCCATTGGGAAGAACTATGAAGAAACTCACTCTCTTTTTCAGTGAGTCTTGTTAGAGGTTATTAACTGGGATTAATTCTAAAAAGAATTTACACTTTTCATTACTACCAAAAGTTTTCACATATGTAAGGATGGAAGGAGGTTATCAAATGTGCTTAAAAACCTGTACAAAGTTTCAAGAAGCATGGAAACAGATGTACAGCAAGGCAGAAGTGATGCTCCATGTGAAGCACCAGCTAGGTAACATTCCCACGCTGTGTATCAAAGGTAAGTCAACAGTAAGATTGACATCCATGCAGTGGTGCTTGAAAGGGAACAAATATTGACTACAAGTATTAAAAGACAAAATACATCAAGCAAAGATTCAGAAGTTCCAAATGAACTCTCTGAAAGAGAATGTATACCCACAAGTGTTAAAAAAGAGAAGGACAGAGGGGAATTGCACCTCTAAACCTCCAGCCTGGAGGATACTTCCTGTGAGCTTAAAACTCCCCTGGTATCTCATGAGTGACAAACCCATCTATCATAGTAATCTCAAGCTATGCAAAGGACAAATTAGATTAAAGGGGAGCCCAATAGGTTAAACAAGTACTGGATCATCAATGAAAATGTGCATGCAGAAATTCGTGACAGGGTCTGTTACTGACACTGCAAAGCAGTTTACTAATCTTGATTAAAAATACTAACACAGAGGTTTTAAGGCAGAGACCACTTTAGTTAGAAAGCTAGTTGAAAAACAGTTACAGTTCCAACTAATATTTAACTACGATGTGCAGACTTGTGGCTAAGTCTACAAATATAATCCATTTGACGTGAAAAATAAAATATTGAAATCTTTTTTTGAAAACTGGGAACATAATTCAGTGAACTTCTCTTCAGTAAAAGAGGAGACTAGTCCTTGAAAGATTAGAAACAAAGTGCAAGAACAGTTCCTTTGAAAAACACAAATGAAAGGAAGCAGACAATATAATTTCCTGAGACACTGCTCAAAGGATTAGAGGTTAAGACAAAGCTGGATGAGAAATGAAGAAATCAACAGAGCAAAAGAAAAAGAAACATAAGGATAATTAACATAAGTTAATGATACTATAAAAACTCAGCAGGAGCAATAAAGTATTAAAAAAAAATAACAGGAGAAAGTAATATAAAGAATAAGTAGATCCATTAATGACAGACACAAAATTAGATGCTGATTTCAAAATGTGTAAACTGAAGTATTTTTCAGAAGTCAAGAGACCACTAGGAATCATGGAAAATTAACAAGTAATTAAGGTGATCTGAATAGATAATAGATAATAATAAATAATAATAGATAAATCAGTAGATCCAGAAAACACAGATTCTAAGAAGACACAGAAATTAGGTAGTTAGGTTTGGAAAAGTCTTCTCAAGACTACAGGGGAAGAAGACTTGTAAAATCAACCATATTTATAATCACAATGCACAGAAGATTGCAGTACTGTTTTCTAAAAGCTTAAAAGAATTAATACAAATATGCTATAGTAAAAAAACCACTGAACATTCAGGGGAAGCAAGGTGCCTCATTTACCCTGCCCTCCCTCAGGGAAAGCTCCAACAGGCAGTGCCATGGAGCACCAGGATGCTCACCTGAGACAGGCAGCATCTGAGTCCTCTCACACAACCCCTCAGAGCAGCACAGTCACTGGTAAATGCCAGAATTTCCTCATAAAACACTTCAAGTACAAACCAGACACAAGAACTGCACACAGCACAATTCATGTCACCAAAAGTGCATGTATTTTCCCTGTTCAGGAAGTCTCTGCTGTTCACTACCAGAGCTTTATGAGACACCAGTTACCTATAAATTACATTCTGAGAAACATCAAGGAAAAAGACCACTAAAACAAATAGAAAAAAAGAAAAAGAAAGGGAAGAAGAAGTGGAAGAAATGTGGTTGCAAACTATAACACCTGGAAAATTTCGAAATGGATAGGTTTTTGTTTTCTGTCAGTCAGATATCACCCTCCTTCCATGCTGATCCTAGTGCATCAGGGAGAAGGTTGCATGGGAAAAAGAAGCAAACGCTGCAACTCGATCTGAACAGGTAAATAAATACTATCATAAATACATAATCTATTTTTAGGTGGAAATGTCAGTTCTGTATTTTCAAAATTTGCAAGTCCTAACCTTCTTCCTCTAAATATCAGGGTTTAGTGTATGTTGCTGTCCTAGTGTGTGACAACCCTTTCTTAGAATTGTAGAATCATTTAGGTGGGAAAAGGGCTTTAAAATCAACCCTTAACCAAGCTCTGCCATCCCTAAATCAAGTCCCTAAGTGCCATGTCTATAGGTCTTTTAAATACCTCCAGGGATGGTGACTCAACTACTTCCTTGGACAGCTTGTTCCAAGGTTTGACAACCAGTTCCTTGAAGGAATTTTCTTTCACATCTGATCTAAACCACCCCTGGCCAAACTAGAGGCTGACTCCTTTTATCCTGCCACTTCTTATCGTATCCTATAATCCTTTCCCTTATCCTGCAACTGAGAGAGGAGACCAATCCCCATTCTGCTACAAACTCCTTTCGTGTAGTTGTAGAGAGTGATAAGGTCCCCCAAGAAAAATTTTCTCCAGGCTGAACACCCCCAGCTCCCTCAACTGTTCCTGACAGGACTTCTGCTCCAGACCATTCCCAGCTCCACTGCCCTACTCTGGACATGCTCCAGTGAGTGCCTCAATATCCTTCCTGAATTGAAGGCCCCAGATCTGAATCCAGGATTCAAGGTGTGACCTCATCAATACCAAGTACAAGGGGACAATCCCTGCCCTGGTCTTGCTGGTGACACTATTGTGGACACAGGCCAGAATGCCATTGGCCTTCTTGGCCACCTGGGCACAGCTGGCTCATGTTCAGCCTCTGTTGAGCACCATCCCCAGGTCCTTTTCTGCTGTGCATCTTTCCAGCCATTCTGCCCCCAGCCAGCAGCATTGCAGGGAGCTGTTATGACCCAAGGGCAAGACACAGCTTTTTTCCTTATTGAACCTCATCCAATTGGCTTCAGCCCATAAATCCAGCCTATCCAGATCCCTCTGTAGAGCCTTCCTGCCCTCCAGCAGATCAACACTCCCACCCAACTTAATGTCATCTGCACACTGACAGGAATGTACTTGATCCCCTCATCCAGATCATGGATAAAGGTGTTGAACAGGGCTGTACCCAACACTGAGCCCCGGGGAACAGCACTTGTGGCTGGCCAAGAGCTGGATGTGACTCCATTCACCTTCACTCTCTGGGCCAGGCCATCCAGCAAAGAGTATGTCCGTCCAAAACATGAACAGCCATCAGTATTCATCACTTTAAGATTTAAATACTCAGCATACACTTCAATTTTCCCTTTTTGGTTTTTTTTTCCTGGATCCTCATCAAAGCATTTCTGTAGTTGAGGACATTAAACACACAGAAAGGTATTTGCCTGTTACAGTAACAAGTCAGCAGGAGCTAGTATTCCTTCCAAGAGAACTTAACCAACTCATTTTCTGGAGTAACAATGGTGCGTAACATGTTGCTTATAGCTGCTTTAGAACCAGAGAACTGAAAAAAATTACAATAATGATAATGATGATAACAACAACAGCAGTAATAATAATAACAGTAATAATAACAATAATAAATGACAACAGAGTACCAGAGAGAACTGGGTATTAATAAAGAGATATGCCCACACCATACATACCATACAATAAGGAGTAGAACTATTTGGAACAAGGATAAACACATCTGAATGGAAACATAGCAGAGAACTGCTATGATGGAAACGGATAGACTTTGGTTAGATGGTTACTGACTAGATACTACAACAGAGGAAAGAATCTCTGTTTCAATACCTACTCCAACCCCTAAAAGGATAGAGCCTGCTTTCATTTCCAAAAACCTTTTGACAACACCCCCCTGCCACCCCCATCCCCCCTCCCCCCCCAAAAAAGACTTAAGGCAAACTCAGCAAAGATAAGTTGTTACAAGATCCTTCAAAAGATAAATAAGTTGTTATGAGATAGGTTAGGAGAACACAGGTCTAAGTGATGCACATTGGAAAAAATGTGACAAAACAATGATGGAGTTTAGAATGACCATTAGTGATTGGGGGAGTGAGTTGCTGAAGGCTATAAAAGCCTTTTTACTTCATAAGAAATCTCTCACAGCTCTAACTCATTTTGCTGGCTTTGCTGAGAACAAGGAAAGAGCCAGATATTCAATAAGGTCTGAGGAACTTATCTATGAAAACAAGTCTTGCTTTCCACAAGAATGACAATTTCATGCAAATCTCACATCAAAAATTTAGCAGTCATCTGAGCCTGATTTCCTCATCTGCGTTGTTTCTACAAGATACTGTAACAAAAATGCTATTCAACTCTACAATAACTTCTTATTTTGTCTCTCTGACATTTTCTTGTCAGATGTTTTGGGTCAGAGTAAACTCTTGAGAAATGATTCTACATTCCCTTTGAAACTAATTAGACTAAGCAGCAGGTACCCACTCTGAAGTCCAAACAAGAGAATGTAGAAAGCCCAGGGAATTCACTGCACCTGGGGTTAATGAACTCAATTGTGTAATTTTTGCAGAGGTAAAGCAGGGGTAACATAGCTGACGAAATATATTTAGATTTATGTGGTGGTGTTTTTTCGGGTTTTGTTTGTTAGCTTTGAGTGCTGGTAGCCCTTTAAGAAAAAAGTACGATGAATAAGTACTCTAGGCTATTTTGTAGTGTTGGAAGTGTAGCAGCAAGGAAATTGGCAAGCTTTATTTTAAAATCTCAGAAGCTTACTTTATTTTAATCAGCTTAACAAGAAAATACATGTAAAAGACATTTACTTACTTTTATCAGCAAAACAAAAATCTCTGTGTGGATCTGATTTTTTTGGTTGGAGTTTTTCCCCCCTGAATAGTTAATGTACTAACAATTTACTTTGATACCTGGATTCTGTACTTGAGGAGGTAGTTGCTAATACAATGGCAAAGGAGCACAAAGTATGGTTTGACCACTGATAACTGCAAAAATGGAGAAAATGAAGAAAACTCGAGTCAGTCCCAACAGCACAGATAGACACCACAGGTATAGAGCAAAAATATGAATATATTTGTTTAAATTTGTGAAAGCAAAGGGTGTTCTCACAGCAAGAGAAAACCCTGTTTTAAAACACACACTTATCCATGTTCTTTATATCAACTTCTGTTTGTAAACACTCTTATGTTTAAAACATTTCCTTAGCCCCACAAGAGAGCATGACTAAATCAACTCGGAAGAATGCAATAAATGCTGTGCTGACAGCATTAGCCATTGATTTAAAAGCATCTGTTTTTTGAAAAAAATCACAAAGATTTGCTTTGAAAAACACTCATAACAAATATCTACTCTGTATTGGAACCAACAGGTTAAAGAGTCAGACAACATCTTCTTGCCTGCTTATGCTATAGAAGCAGCATAACAAATGGTCAAGTTGTAGTGACACTTAACCACAGGGATATTAAAAAAGCATAGACAGCATTTCCTAAATTACACAAGCAAAATGGAATCAACGTCAGAGAAGAGAAATTTGAACAGATGAAGTAGGAAATTTTTTAACAGATATGCATGTTTAAATCAAATTCTTGATAAATAACTAGCTACTAACTATGCCATGACAATGTTTTGACAGGGGTCACAACTCAGTCATTATTTTCATTAAAAAGAAACACAATATAAAAGAAATGGAGGACAATAGAGCAGTCATAATGGAGTAATTTATTTGATTTTATTTTCCTAAATAACATAAGAATAAGAAGATGTTCAAGATTGTCCAAAAGCAACAGTAAGCACTTCCAGCAGTAAATCACTGCAGAACAGTCAGGTGCACAAGAAAGGTTTAATAAATGTTGTCAAAACACTTAACTGGTCCAGTTTTGTCACCAAGAGTCTGAATTTAACTCTCATACTACAACACCTGTGGATCTTGACAGATGGGTTATTTCTATGTTAAAACAGATTGATCGAGGACTGTACCCTGCTCCTCAGTACCACCCACTAAAACTAATCTTTCAGGAATAAGACTACAAATTAACTAAAATGTTTTGTCTTAGAACAAACACGCCCATGCTATATTTGCTGACACTCACTTCTATCACATCTGCATTTTGTTAAAATCTGCCAAAGAATTAGAGATCTTGTTTATGCCAAAATTCTGAATTAAATATCCTTCCACATAAATTTTCAGAGAAAGCTACTTCATCATGTACGCATGTCCTCCATTACAGGAGAGATCCAGCAGCAAATTATTAAATTCTGTATTCTTCAGTGAAATTATCTGTTTGCAGAATTGATTCCAGCATACTGAAGTATGATTTTGTTTTGCTAATGAATCAACAGTCTTTATACAAGTAGAACTAAACATGGATAAATAAAAAAACACAGCAGTTAAGACTTGTGGTGTGGAGTTTGTGATGCTAAATTCTAGCTATTTTAAAAATCCTAAGAACTTGCTTGCTCACAGATTCAATCAGGAATTGTCACCAGAAGTGCTAGAACTGGACAAAGTAACTCCCTTCCTCTGCAAACACAGAAATCCTGCTTTTTGTTCACACAGGGCTTCAATGTTTTTTCTGTAAAAAACCCACAACCCCAAAACAATCCTTGAAACCCCCCATCCTTCCTTTTTTCACTCCTGCCACCCTGGCAAAAAACCTCACCTCTCTTTCAGAGAAATGAGCATGCCTCGTTACATGCTGCTCTGTAACTATAGGAGCAAATCAATAGCAGCTGAATGCCATCTGCTTCGGGCAGCAGAACAGCACCAAAAGTGTGAGCAATGCATCTTCCCTTATTGAAAGGTTATTTTATGCAAGTAAACAATTCATCGTCTTCTTGCACGCTTGATGCTCATTTACCACTTTTGATCAATAAAATATGCAAAACAACAAAAAAATTGAATCCTAAGAGTAGTTCTGATGCCAGTGTGATAGGTAATCAATACCAGGTCTCTGTTCAGTAAGGCAGCCAGTAGGGTAACTCCTTTATTGTATGAACCCAGGAGAAACTGTGAAAATGTGTCTTGTTTCCTATAAAATGCAATAAGGGAGTGAGAAACACAACTTCTAAACTTCTACTCTGGAAATTAAAAAAAAAAAAAAGCAAAAAAAACCTAAAAACAAAACACAAACCCAAACCAAACCAACCAAACAAAAAAAACAAACAACAAAAAAAGGAAAGCCACTATTTTAATTGCATCTTCCCCCTAACTATGCAAAGGTTACTAATGTCAGCTTGCTTGCAAAGACTCTGCTCTGTTGATAGAGCTTCACTATCATTAACATAGGTATTTGGTTAAATTGTAGTCATTACAAGACATATTTTGGACAACAATCCCTCTTCCTTCTGAAGCTGCTCTACCTTATTAAGCCTCAGTTTTCAATGTATTTATGGTTCAGGTGAACACAGTTTTTCTGTTAAAAACAAACTGCTATGGGAATTTCTTCTGCACAGTGTTTCTTTTAGTGAGACCACAAACTGCCTTATTACATTAAGCCTCCTGACAATTGATTCAAGTAGAATACTTCTCTCCCAACAAAGAAAACAACATAATTTTTACAGATACTGCAGAACAAAACCTCCAATTTAAACAGTTTCCTAAATAACGTAAAATACTTGACAACAGTTGCTACCAACAAATATTCTCTAGTCTAGTGTACCAAATATCATAACACTAAAAAACAATTAAAATTACTACTCTGTCATTTGAACAGCAATTTTGCAGGTTGCACTAAGCCACAAGTTAAGCTGCACACTATATATTCTGATCTGCACTTAACACCAAATTTTCTTCAATCCTTTTTCCTGCATGTTTCTAGAAACACAATTATTTGGATATGTGACCTTTATATATATCTGGTTATTTGAACTGCAGAAAAAGCTTCATATTCTTCTGTGGAAGTTTATCTTATGCAGGGCTTTCATGTAAGAGAACTAATCAGTACAAAATTAAGAAAAAAAAATTATTTAAAAAAAAACAAACTTGACTTTTTACATTTGCAATTCAAAGACATTTTCCAATGTACTGGTCATAGGCTTTGCGAAAAGTTCTGTTAAAGTGAAACCAAGAAACACTGAATAAAAGCTGATTTCACTACAAGATTATAGCCAAACTGTAACTTGTAGTCAAGCAGCAGCACTTCTACACAGGAAAAGGCAAAAAAATCTCTTCTTAGCAGTTCAGTTCTCATAGTTATTGCAAAAAGAAGACAACTGGAAGAACAATCTGTAAAACAACTTATATAGAATTTTTAAGGTAATTACTGGTAATTAAAAAAGAACATATTTGCACATGTGGAAAAAGTCCTTCTGACCAATCAATGAAACGTATTGAATGTAAGATAGATTTAGGTTTAGGATTTATTTAAATCTGTGAATTAGAGGCAGGTTTGTAAGCAAATTTTTCTTTTATAACCTGGTAAGACCCCAAACACTTGTAGTTGTAACCTTCTATATACTTCTCTATATACTCTATATACCTTCTATATGCTTGTCCTGCATCCTCTCTTCAAAAATGCTCATGAGTTTAATATGAACCTCAATATATGCCTTGCACACATTTATGGAAGCCAAAACAATTTTGATCAAATTAATAATACAGAACATAGTAGTGAAAGTGCAGTAGCTTGGAGTCAATGACCCAACTAGCAGCAAGGGTATAATTTAAAGTCAGAAATTTCCAGTGCATGCACCGTTAGCCACAGTGAACCTGTTACTGCTCTAAAGGGAATTGTTTGCCTCTTATTAGATTTTCTACAGCACAGCCATAAGTGATAAATGTACTGCTGTACTCACTGTCAAGTTAATCAATGCTGCCAAAGTTTTGTTGACCTAACAGTAATCCATAAAGTGAGCGGCATTTTCTCTATCCCTATGACATCTCGGTCCTCATTGGGGATACAAATCTTACAACAGCTTCTCAAAGAAAAAAAAAACCCACAAAAAACAAAACACCAAAAGCAAAGCAAAGGAGGGGGAAAAAAGATATTTTCAAAATTCTGTCTTCAAATTAGTAGACTGTGAGAATGACTTCCTTCTCTGACAAACTGCTTAAACATGATGGCCATACAATGGAATCAGTTTGATGGCTAAAATACTAGCAAATGGATGACTTCATGGAGGATAAAGCCTTGCCTCCTAAAAAGGAGGTAAAAAACAGCTTCATGAGTCTTTCAAGGAAATAGTTGTGAACACAATATACATGTAACTATAGATTAGTGCACTGGTTGGAAGAGAACACATTGCAGCAATTCTGAAGACGTAATGTGAAAACAATAATAAAAAATCACCACCAATAAAACTTGTCCATTGCTGTGTCTAGCTGTGACTCACAGTCCATGAGAAAGCACCACCACAAGAAAGAAGAAAAAGTCAGGAAACAATCCCTGGTAGAACAAGCTGCTCTATAAACAAACTGCTGCCATGCTCTCACAAGCAATTATAGACATATGAAATATGAATTGCCATTGATTTTTCTTCTAGAGGTCACTCTGCTCCATGTTTTATGCAGTCTAGGCATTTATTTGGGTGGCAAACTGACAAGATTTTACAGAATTAACAGAGCAATGTAATCCTTGCTCAATCACAGGTACTTCATTATGGTTCTGTTCCTTGACACTTGTCCCTCCCAAAACTCACCAGCAAGGGAGTCCTCGATAAAGGTGAGGAACGATGCAATTACTTGTGAAAAGAGACCATCCTAACTTGGTCAGTGAATGCTTATTTACCTCTTCTGTGCTGATGGCACACAAGGAGCATCAGCTGGAAGGCTGCATTTGTCACACCACTGCAATTCTGTGGACAATGTTCTGATTTGGCTAAAACCTCTCCACATTCTTGTTATTGAAAGAGAGTTGACTTCTCCAAAATAGAGAAAAAAAATTGCAATTTAGCCTGCTAGCAGAAGCAGAAGAGCTATCTATATTTCTGTTAGAAAATATACTAATATTAGAATGCTGCAAGAATGCCAAGATGTTCTCTAGAAATCCTGTATTTTTGATCTTATATTCACACTTAGCAATTATTTGATGTTCCTCACTTCACAAACAGAGGAACCACTTAATTATGGTCAGTAAACTCCACAAAAGAAGTTGAAATTGAGTATCACAGACTAATGAATAATACATTCTGGCATTTTACACAGCAATGATCCTTATTTCTATTACTCAGTTTGGCATAAATATTTGGTCTCCATGTTTCCCACACAAGAAGAATTTGTAAAAATGTGTTGCACTTCTTCTTCCCAGTGGTCACTCTTGTTCTGAGGGCTTTGGTTAACCTTACAGGAAAGCTTTAGTATCTGAAACTAGGTAAAATTGTTACTTAAGTCACATTTCTTGGCACTTCAATGAAAAGGCAGAACAGTGCTATAGACAGTGGTACAGAGAGCTCAGTCAGACTCTAGACCCCATGATGAGCAAATAGAAGTGAGTATGCCATCAGATGTGGATACAGTGTAAGGATTCAGAAAAGATTTTTAGTAGAACTGAAATCTACAAAAAACCTTGCATTGTCTGTTGAGTGGCCACAGAGATGACCTTCAATATGTGATCATCAGAACACAATACTATAGTTGATTTGTAGATTGCATAAATCAATCAAAGGGACAAAATTAAATTCTGGGAAAAAAACAAAACAAGAAAAGTTTGGAAGATGGAGAGCTGAAAAAATTTGAAGTGAAAAGAATCTGCTATAGATATAAAAAGGACAATATGGTGGTTATAACTGGTAAATATACTTCAGGGAAAATAATTTACATGTTTCCATACACAACAGAAACAAACCCATCAGTCTTGTCTGATGATAGACTTCTCTGTGACTTCCCTGGTGAACATCACTGCTTTGTAAAATTGGGCAAGAATAATTGACAAACTAGAGAAATTTGGATTCTTCTGGGGATTTTTTTGTCACTTAAAATCTGCGTTGAGCTGTCAAGCCTGGCTGCTGAACCTTTCACTGGAATGTTGTTTGTACTTTTACATTAATAATACAGTTCCTGAGTATCTGCACTGAACTACAGTTATCAAGAGCCTCCTACATCATTAGAGGGCAAATTCGTCATAAAACCTAATCTTTATTTCCAATGCTACAAAAACATCCCAATATTTTGTGGTAACTTAGTCTTGCAGTACATGCTCTTGTGATTCCATCACTTAAAGCTGGATAACTAATTCAGGTCACAGAATTAAACTTGCCTGAATTTGATTAATTATAAGAAAAATCCTCCAATAAAGCAGGTAAGCACTATTGCATGGCATTTAAGTACAATATCACTACAGAAACACAAAATGCTTCTTAATTGTGAAGTTACACAACTGCTGCTGTTCAAAACTATTAGCACATATCACTGCTTGACCTTGACTGAGTCCAAATACAGAGAAACATCTAATGGCTGCCTAAATGCTGCTGGTTGCAAGACTGTAGACTCTGAATTTTGTGCATGATCTTTGTTCCTCCATGCTCTCCTGTGGCTTTATGAGTGCTTTTTTTTATGAGTGTTACACTAGGAACCTTTCCCACTGAACTATGTGTGAGAGCTGGATCCCACACTGAAAGCGTACTTGAAATCTGGCATCGAGAAGCAACTGGAAGAGGTTTCACTTGTCTAACTTCCTTTTGATTTTTTGGAGACATTCTGATTTATTTTCAGAAGCCAACATTATGGGGAAGCTGCTCAGAAAAAGCGTGGTTACACAGAATACAGCCATGATCTTTTTCAGTTGTGACTTGCCAGCAAGCATACAAAGAAAAATACTTAATTACCTGTATTGAAAGTCCTATGTCTGTTAAAGCATGTCTGTTGCCATCAGTTCATGAGCTGATATGACACCATATTATCATGGTTATGAATGCTGAATTTCTCTAATGATGATGATATTCCAGAAATAAAAAAAAAATATGAAGCTCAAAAAATGGAAGATGAACTCTCACAGTCAGATACACACAACTGGAATGACATTTTCTCAGAAGGTTTTATTGGGAAAGTTATCACTGACCTTTTCATTTTCCTAGAATAGACGTACCCAGTGGGTTGCAACAGCATAAGAAATAAGATTTTCATCCAACCATTTTAAAACTGTAATTCTGCAAAAGCAGACTCCAGCCATACTGCTGCTGTAAAGGCCAGGAATGCACCATACAAACTGACGCTCTAAGAGAGCAGTTTTAAAACTTGTGGCAGCTGGTATATTTGTGCTGTCAATTTACGTGAATGATGCCAACACATAGAGCAGCAATATAACTTATCTAGCTAAGGTAGTTCCGTAAAAACTGACTTAGAAATTATTCTACTTCATGTGCCTTCTTCTTGATGGAGTACATTACTCCAAAGCAGAATATATATAACAATTATCAACAAGTGAACAAACACGTAACACCTTTTTTTAACATATTAATACTCGGAGCTAATCAGCTTATTTCAATATCTAAGGTGACAGAGAGGCTTTCTCCTCATGATGATGTGTGCGCTGTCAAAAGGCTGATACAGAAGGAGTGCATCCAGGTGCTTTTTCTATAATTTGTCATTAAGAGACATATCCAGAGGACCCACATGCAGAATCATGTTTACGCCATGAGGACCAATGCAATTTGGCATGCACAGGCAGTTGGAAGAAAGGAACACTCATCCAAAAGGTCTAGGTATATGGAACAAAATGTACAAAAGGGAAATCAAAACACAGTGCATAGGCTAAGTCTCTACCAAACACAGGGTAGTTACATAAGCAAAGCACACTTGGAGATTACTGTGTCTACAAACACAAGTGTTGAAGTATATGCAGGGCTTTCTTAAGCTTCAGATGCAATTGGAATAAATCTTGTGATGGTTCTGAATTTTAGGATCTGTGGTTTTCCTACGTCTTTTATTTCTATATCACAGATAAAATTTTCCTTTGTACTTAGTGGCTACTCTCAACTCTGCTTTGTTGCATCAGTGCTTCTTACTGCTTTATGTAAAATTTGCATTCATTGATAATGTTGGTTCAGTCTAACTGTTATACTAAGCTTTGAACTAATTGCTCTCAATTAATCTGTTCCACTCTTTGATAGCTTATTTATCAGATTGGGAAAGATAGATTTAATGGTGCTTGCTGGAAACAAGTTCTTTAATTGGAAATACCTGAATGCTTAGCTCACTTCGTGCTCTAGCAATTAAGGACAATTTGGAAAAGCGTTTTTCCCCCTACTATTGTCTCCTTGATTAGATATCCAAAGAAGCAGACAAAACAAATGACAACACCACCTAGCAATATTGGTTCAAACAAAAGCCCTGCAGCCAAATTACTTGCTATGAGAAATGTCAACCATCTCCATCAATTCCAATGCTGTGTTACACTCATTTTGCTGTATCTTTGCCTCCCAAGTAGGTAAATGGCAAAATTTCTTTCAAAATGCATAGCTCTATGCCTGCCTCTATACAATTATCCCTTTCCACAAATAAGCCAAATCAACAGAAGAAATTATTTTTCTTGATTAAGCTCCCACATTTCTCTTGGGACGAAACAAAACAAACAATTAATCTTTCCTTATTTGTTCTCAGAAGAACCTGCATCCCTTAAATGTACAATAACCAAGGTACCTGTGGCAGGCAGTCGGCAGCAATTAGGCTTGTACTGAAAACGAATGGACTAGAGTCAGAATGCCTAATCTGCTGAGAGTTTCTACAGGAGGGCAAGGTTAGACCAGGAAAATTCCCTTGCTGTGGAAACACTGTTAAAAATTACCACCTAACTCCAGCATAATTAACAAGGTTTGGGAATTTATATGAACTGAGTAATTGAAAAGAATTAGCAAGAGATATATACATTAATCTTCGCCAGTTACTACACGCCTAATGAAATTAAAGGTTCTACTTCTGCTTCACGCTTTGTTTCTGCAAACTTTTTTCAACTACAGAAGAAAAAGTATATTAGATAAAGACAATGAGAATTATGAGAAATTAAAAAGAAGAAAATGCATCACGAGTCTCAATTTTTACATCAATACTTCTTGAAAATATTCTTACGTATAATTCACAGTATTTATCATAAGTAACCCTGAAATTTTCTTATTTTAAGGTCCATATTTTGTAAGTCAAGAGGAAAAAATCCACATCAGAGTTATAAATTTGGGCATCATTCAACCCTAATGTATATTTGTTTGCAAATGTACCTGTATAGAAATCCAAGCCTCAGTCAAAAAATCTGCAATGAATGGGTTTAGTGTAAAATGAGCTTTTTTACACATAGCTAAATTTGTATCATATTTGGACAGCAGAGACAATAAGCAGGTGGAAAAAAAAAAGACAATCAATAGTGATGTGGATAAAGACAGACAATGTTAGAGAAGATAACAAGCATTTGTTATTCTCCTAAGCTGCCCATGACCACAGGACCTTCCCCACTTAGTTCACTCTGAAATCCTTCAACATCTTTCAAAAGGAGTCATGTAAGACTGCATAAATGCCAAGAAAAGGCAGCACACACACACACACGCACACACACACACACACACACACACACACGGGAATTATATCTAATGCAGGAGCATTCAATTTACTGCAGAACCAAAGGAGAAGGCTCACTGACCACCTTTCCACAACCTATCTGAGGAAGACTATTTGCCTTTTCCTCTGTTCACCTCTCTCAGCTACTGATAAACCAGCTCTCATGGTTTGCTTAGCAGTCCTTGCAAAGAATTCTTCTGTTCCTGTGTTCCTTCCTTTCAACATCTAAAGCAGAAGGTCAAGAATTACTGCTTATTTATCTCAATATCTTTCTGGTAACACCCTGTGATTAGTTACACAGCTTGTTTGGTTTTGATTGTTTTTATATTTCAGAATGGTCTATGTTGAATGATACAAACAATGTTGGACAATAAAGTTATTACGGTACACTAGAATCAAGTTTTAATTCAGCTATCTTATGTATAAGGACTTATTTAACACTGCTTACACATTTAGCATGATCCTAAATTTCTCTTTCTTCCAGAACGAGTTCTTCATCCAAAGCACATAGTTAATGGTTCAGTTATTCAGTATACATTCAATATTTTGTTTTCTTGCTCTGTCCTCTGCCTGTGCCTTATGTGCAGATTCAGATCCTGCTGTAAAAAAGAATTATTTGCTTCTTCATGAACTTCTTTCCGCTGTCCTCATGTGCAATTTAGAAAGGTGTAAGGAATATTAATGGTGCATCTTCACTCATACAAAAAGTGTACACAGTGCAATGCTACCAGATTGCATAAAGTCAATGCAATCTAGGTCTAAACTACATTCTAATTCAGTGCTGTAAATGACTGAACAACCTTAAGAAAACATAGTGTGTTACACTACACATGCAATAATAAAATACTCATTCAGTAGAAAATAAGTTTATCCCTTTATTAGCAATTAATTAACTTTACAGACTATTTTTGATGAAAAAGCTCTTAAGATTTAACTTGCTATGAAAGTCCAATGTAAAAAATCAACAGTCATTAGTATACTGAAATATAAGAATTACCTTATGTAAAAGAGCACAGAATAGGAACTGACAATTCCTATTTGTTTAAAATGCTATGGATTGATTAAAAAGATGGGTGAAACCTGAGTTTTTCTATCAAACTTCAGGTGGTGATAAAAAAACTGCAGGAAATATTTTCCCCTTGTTCCTTCTTTACTGTAACGGACAAAAATTTTTTGACTCCCCTCCACCTTCCCCAAAGAGCTCAAGCAAATCCATTAAATATCTATTAAGGAAAAAGAAAATTATTGCCTACATATCACATGTGAAGCTACATTCAGGATAAGGAAGGTGACCACATTTTCTTTCATCACAACTAAATGAACGAAGTATCCCATACTTTGTATGGATTTAGAAGGAATCATGGCTGTTAGAACAGTCATCAGCAGACTACAGCAGTGTGCAAGCCTTGAGTTTTAATATCCCTAGTTCTGCTTTCATAGACTGCAACTTAGACAGTGAACTTAATTTCTCTCTCTCTCTCTCTCCTCTTAAAATATTTTCCAGTTATTCTGAGCATATGCAGTCATAGCAGAGACCATTTCTCACTGTGTGGAATTGCATGATTAGTGCACTTTGATGTTCATCTTAACATAGACAAAAGTATGGAATACAGTATCACTATGATTCACAGTATAATGAAAAGAGATCAAGTACTTAGACATGGTTTCTAAACCTGTCACAACTACTAATGTAAATTCTGTGCTTAACTGAGTAAAATTTATTTTGACCACCTCTTACCATGAAAGAGTAAAATGAGCACAATTCATGCAGCACAATTCTATACAGCAAAACCAAACAGATTATTGAAGAAGCAGGAAAAAAGACATTAATCATAAATCACAACACAGCACAAGTTGAAAAACAAAAATTTAATTCCTAAAACACAGAGCAGGTAATTTTCTAAGCATGCTTGAAAAATGCTTTGAATAATTTTTCATAAATCTTTGCAGACAGACACTTTTAATAAATGGCTCTCCTTTAAATTATCTACAGAATTATTTGCCTTCCCTGTTTTCTTTGGCTTTCTGTCCTCTTAACAAATATGCAATCCTGCATGTGTCAGGCACACTTCTTTAAAATCCACAACCATCTAAACCCAGCTATGTTTCTTTACCACCAAAGAAACACATATGCACAACAGAATCTTAAAAAAGCTGGTCGCAGCAATGATGGATTTAAGTTATTAACTGATCAAAAAAAGATGGATGGTGGTCTGCTTTTCTTAATCTACATCATCATCTAGATCTATTTAAGGATATGTGGTACACTAACAAACTTAGTTAAGGTTTCGATAAAATCAGTAGAATAATCTGCCCTGTTACATTGAGACTGTATCGATCAATAAAATCACCTGTACTAGGAAAGTACTGTTAAGTACTGACAATCCCAGCCATTAATATTATTTAACACTCTGCTCACAATCTTTAATGAGGACAAAGAACATTTTGTCTTTTTATACTTATCATACCATTGCTTTTAGAACTCCTTACAGGAGCTGTTCAGCCTTGATTACTGCATTCTAAATGGAGCTGGAGAAGGAAGACACTGAATAATTATGGATAATGGAGAGAATTTTCAATGTGATTAATAGATGTGGGGGATTCAACAGATTTTCCAGCAAAACATCAGTGAAATCTTATTTCACTGAAACTAACTTTCTTTTTGCAACTTTCTAATACTAGACCCTTTCTTCTCAGCATATTCACCTGCATTTAAAAAAAAACTGGTTTCGAGAAACAGCAATCAGGAAGATAAGGATCTATTCTGGACTTGATGGGATTTTTTTTCTGCAAATAAGCCAATTTGATCTTAAATTAGTTAGAAATAGATCCTAACAATGGATGTGTACATAGGACAAAGGGAAGGACTACCCCTGCAGAAATCTTTGTGGTGACTAATGAATGATACAAGGAAATCAAAGTGATTTCTATCCAGCTCCCAGACCTGGGGAATGGTTAAACAGAAGCCTAGTGGGAAAATAAAAAATACAGTTCAGGCACACACAGAATAAGGTGGAGAAGAGAAAAAAAATAAGCCCACATTTTGCACAAAACTTTCACAGCTTAAAATTTCAACCTCTGAATTCAGCTTTCAAGTATATAACCAATTACCTCCCATGTATAAAGCACTTGGTCTAAAAAGGCATTAGTCTTTACAAGTCGCTTTGCACAGTCACATCAACTGCATACCTCTTCATTAGCTATCTATCTATCTATCTATCTATCTATCTATCCATCTATCTAGCTAGCTAGCTAGCTACCTACCTACCTATCTACCTCCCGCCCTCCCTCCCTCTATATATATCTCAATGATTCAAACATGTCTTCTCAACACACAATTAACTCTTTTTTCTTTTTAGATAGTGTTCATGGTACATACAGGGCTCAGTTCTTGAAAATACATTAGTGTTTAAACAAGTCTAATAACAAGTTGAAACACTAACATATCTCTAATTACTTCAGGGATTATATAAGAAATGTCATTGCTTCAGACCAAAGGTCCATTTAGGTGCATATTCTATATCCCAAAATGTCTATAAATGGATACCAAGGAAGAGTATAAATGTGCAAGACTGCTTTATAAGACTTTTTTCTTCAAAACTCTATCTGCTTCAAAAGTTATTTCCAACTAGAGGGCCTTCAATGCTTGATATAGGCCGTCCTTTCATACCCCTTTCGAGTCTTCCAATTGATCTAACTCATGATTTTGTGTTCACAACTCTCTTTGGTGAAGGTGCACAGGTATATGGGAATAATTAAATGCTTGATACAGAACAAATTGTTGAGACTATAAAGGAAGAACAATTGTAATGAATGGATAAATGTGAATGGACATGGACAGAATGGATAAATGTGATGAATGTGAACTGCACAGAAATAAAATTTAAATAGTTGAATGATCATTGGATAGTTCTAAGATCATTTTGTGATTGCATTCCCAGAATTAAATAGTCAGCAACTTGACTCATTTTTATTGGGTAAAGGCAATCAAATGTCTCATTAAAGTGCACCTATCACACACAGAGATCTCAATAATTCTAAACAGCACCAGTTCACGTCTACAGACATTACATACGTAATATCAAAAGCTGTTCCACTTAGAAAGCACTTACTGATTACATCTGATCCTAGAGAGCCACATCGGCTTAAGCCACAGTCAAGATCTTCCTGTCTTTATATGAACTCCTACTTTTTATTCTGCTTAAGAGAGCTCAAATAACTTTTATGTACTACCATGGTACCATTTTTACCTCTATGTCACAAAGAAAAGAGAAAACAGTGAAAAACCATGTACATCACCAAGAATTTCCTTTCCCCAAATAAATTTCTTTTTTTTCTAATCCTACTCCAGGCAAAGAGTTCTGAAGCAGGATTACAGCTGCAGTTACAGAACAGGCATATTGGACTACTGAAAGGCAAAGCTCTAGGAAACACACTATGTGGAGTACTTGCACATTGGCATCAGGATCCTATTTAGAGCATCTCATCTTAGAGCAGAGATCTCTCCAGCCTTCTTGACAATGGAGAACGTTACAAATGGCTGAGTTCGCATTCCTTCTTGTTAGAATAGCAAGAGGTCAACAGAAATTGAATCAGTTAAGCAGTGAAGAACTAATGAAACTCCCCACAAGGCAACGGAAAACTCTTTTTCTTCAGAATTTGATAAAAAACCCTGAGAAATCACATTAACACAGCCTGAGAACGATAGTGAAAAGGGGCAATGCCTGAAGCTCAAGGAAAGTACAATTCTTATCCCAAGTTACAATATGAAATGGTGTATTATGATCTGCATTAATAGCTCTGCAACAGAGTTTTCCAAAACAACAAAAAGAACCTTTCAGTATTTTTTAACTGAATCTAAAACTTTTATGAAGTAACATCACAAAATTAGATCAATTTAAAAGAAAATAGTACAAAAATTTTGTTCATATCCACTGTCCAGTCAGAACAGATTATTTACTTATTTTGACTTTACCATAAGGAATTTTGTATCAATGCTTATTGAAGAAGTTAAGGTGGCCCATAAAGAAATGACACCTTTTCTGTATGACAATATGTCACACAGTCAAATTTTCTGTATGATAATTCTTCCACTGCCGTCTAACTAACTAAAGAAATAACTTATTTGCCATCCTTTTTTTGCAGCTGTGATTGAACTCTTCCCCAAAAAGAGTAAAAAAATGCAATATAATAATGTGTGCTTCTCTTCTTTATATTTCTGATGAGCTTACTCATAAAGCAACTAGACATTATTCATTACATTATTACATCCATTGTTTTCCGAACTCCACCCTGCTGGAAGCTAAGACAGCTAAGGAGTATAGGATTGGATTTTAATTTCTTAAGAGTAAAATCATAACAGATATGGTTTTACTTATGTTTTTCAGGAAGGATTGGTAGTTAAAATATTTTTGAAGAGAATTGCATTCTGAAGAATACTGAAATATAGGTCAAAGTGCTTCTCAGATCTCCAGATTATTTCCTTAAATGGAAAACAAATCTCTAGTCCAGTTTCATAAATGCCATAATTCATTTTTAAGATTTGGATTCCTGAAACTGCTGGAATGTTGAAGTTCATCAAGTCTTCATGTCTCACAGCCAAGGAGCACTTTAACCAATCTTATCTTCAGGAATCAGGACTGTTCTCTTTGTAAAAAGTTCAAGAATAAATAAAAGGCAAGTATGTTTTCTTGACCTCAGCCAAGAGAGAAATATTAGCTCTACATATTAACTCTGGTTAGAGACATATGTACATAGAGACCCTGCATATACACACAGCACTTCAGAGAAGGTCTAAAACTCTCTGTTTTATATTAGAGCCTTGCCAGTCACAAGAAGAATTTCTTCAGGTCACCCAGACCACATGAAATGAGTTAGTACAGTGAAACTAATAAAAGATATAGGCCTCCTTCAATATCTCTCCCTATAAGCAAATTATTTCAGTGAAGAGTAGCAGGAGTTACCAAATCTCATGCTGAGGTGGGTGCCACTTCACAGTGAATTCTGTTAACGATGCTTGTTATCTTGTTGGACTGATGATATCAGCAAATGATGAGATTTTTTCAGCCCAAGGGGTTTAGAAAGTATCTATTCCATTGAACTTTAAAAGGCAGACCTGTCAAAGGGCAAGTCCCTGGGGCAGACAGACTGGATGGCAATAACATCCAGTGTCAGCTTACTGGGACAAGGATATGACCTAACTCCAAATGAGCAGGTGGCTAGATCAAATTCTTCCCCATTTCCAATTCACAGGAAATAAGCTCTGTAAAAACTGCTCCTCCAAGAGTTTGTCATATCAAATGTATGTAATATCAAATACTGATAATATCCAAAGCAGCTGCAGCTGCTTTGATAGCCAGTTAGATGAGGTCCCTCCAATGCCACCCTTAGGAATCCAAATGATGTCTTTTATGTTCAAAATAAGACCCCAACTACCAGTTCACTTGATTCATCTACAAAATGACTTATTGAACTCAGACACAGTTAAAACTGTGGAAGAGGGAGTTTTCAAGTGATTTATTTCTTTTCAAAATACACATACAACCCAAATTACATTTTTGTATTGCTTTGTGATAACAGTCAGTCCAAGATTGGACAGTGGATAAAAAAAACTCCAAGCAAATACCATCCAGAAGTTGCAGTGCTGGTTATCTGACTGCTCCATCATCTTCCACACTTACCTTGACCTTCTGGTACTTTCAACCAAATACATTTATTTACACTCACTACTATGAGGAGTCACAGATTTTCAGGGCAGGTCCTTTTGGCAGTCCTTCTGAAATTATAGACACCTTATATAACCAGCTGCTTAGAATCATTATCTTCTACTTTTCTTTAACACCAAGCTCCTCAGGAAGCTCACCAAGAGAAGATATTTCTAACTGCAAATAAATATTATTTAAGTTCAAATCTTACTGCAGTCTAAAACTACTGTCAAGGGAGACTTTTGTCAGCAATAGTGCAACCTAGTGACTTATTTTACAAATTTTAAATCAAAACCACCTGGATTCTTATCTCTGCTCTACTGCAAGCTACATGCTCAGATATACAAGTAAGTAACTTTAAAGTTACATAGTCGATGGCCAACACAAGGTAATAAAAGCTGGTTTAGTGCTCTTCTACTGGCAGTAACAGGCATTTTGAGATTTGAAGGAGACCAAGGGGACACCTCATTTTCAACGTTCTCACAAGGGGAAGAGGAGGGGCAAGCACTAATCTCACACTGTGGTGACAATGACAGGATCTGAGCGAAAGGCCTGAAGATGTGTCAGGGGAGGTTTGGGTTGGATATCAGGAAAAGATTCTTCACCCAGAGGGTGGTTGGGCACTGGAACAGGTACCCCAGGGAAGCGGTCACAGCACCAGCCTGACAGAGCTTGAGAAGCATTTGGGCAATGTTCCCAGCCACATGGTGTGACTCTTGGGATGTCCTGTGCAGGAGCTGGACTCAATCATCCCTGTAGGTCCTTCCCAATTCAGCGTATTCTGTGATTCTGTGATTTTCTTAATTAGCAGACTAAACCAGCTCAGCTTAAGTTCTTTGTGCTGAAGATTAAGATCATGCACAGAGACATTTACCACGATCAGCAGAGTAGCAATAGCTTATTTATTCATACTAATTTGCTTGAATGTTTGGGGCCACAATCTGTCATTCACTTATCTTTGCATCTGTTTCCTCATTAATAAATTAAACACAATCCTTCTTTCCTCTTGTCAGTCAGCTGATTGTTCTTAGTACTCAGAAGGACTCTGTAAATATTATTATACATGCACTTGAATCACTAAGTATATTAGTGCTTCTAGTCAATTGTTTCACAGTATAAAAAACAAAAGTTGGAAATTCCAGTCCAACTTGTAAAATATGAAAGTTTTACTTTAAAATAGGTAAAATAAATCATTCTTTCAAAGTTCCATGACAACTGGTCTATTATAACATGAAAAAGTCCTGACCCAACCTTTCAAAACCAGAAGTAAAAGAAGTAATTTTATGACAATTACCTGGCAGTGGCTACTGATACATTAAAAAAATTAATCTTTGTAGCTCACAATTTAATAATACTTCATTACTCATCATTTTGCTACTCTTCAGAAAGATATAATGAATTGTTTCTGAGCTTCTGTCCATCCACTCCACAAAACAAACAACCAGTGCTGAAAGGATTTAAAAGGGCGGTTTCATCATGAAAAGGTCACAAAGAAGTAACAAGGTCCTGGCAACTGCAGCACCTTCTATCTTAGACAGCGGAATGTCTTCCTTTCTTTACTACTTAATAGAGAGTGATTCTACTACTCTCATTTCATGTCAATATTTTTATCTGCATTAATTATAGACGACTACTTAATTAAAAATATGTTAATACAACATGATTAGAGCATGTCAGGTACAGGTCTATATTTGATGGCCATCTGCATGGAATGCTGAAGTAAATTCACTGAGCGTAACATCTATGTAATATTTGCATATGCTTCTGGCTGGTTTTATACAAAACAATTAATGACTGGAATGACTTCATAAAAATTTACTTGCTGCACAAATGTCTGGCTACAAACACCACCACTGACTAATGACAGTAGTATCCAAACAGCTCCTACAGATTAACTGTCAGTTGTACCACCTGAAAACACATTTGCAACATTTTACATACATGGTGTTAAATAAAAAACTGATCATGTCTTCTGAAATTGTAGTATATTTCTACACAGTGTTTTGGTAAATGCTTGGTACTATTAAAAAAGTCTTATAACTGAAGTGCCTTACTATGAACTTTTCATTTCTAGAATCAGGTTCTAATATCTTAAAACTAAAATTTCACTGATGATCAATTCTGCTTTCTATTAGCAGAAACAGAAATTAATTACTTTGACAAAAGTATTAACGACTTTTCTTCTTGTTTAACTTAGTACGCCCATTAGTATGGATATAACTTAGATGCTTATCATGTTTTAAACAAGATGATGCCCAGCAGTCCCTTCCAACCTAAACCACTGCATGTTCCTGTGACAACGAACAGCAATGGAATAGAGGAAGACGTAATTAAATGTGCAAGACTGCAAAAGAACAAGAATTGACTAACTCTTCCAGTAGGGGGAGATGTTATTTTACAGTTTATCAGCAATTAAAAAGTGATAAGCAAATTACCTCTCTATCTTTTTAATGAAATCAACTGCTTAAGATGAATTGGAACATGTGTCTTGGTAGTGATTATGTCCAAAAGAAAGTTGTGTGGAAATCAGAAAAAAAAAAAAATCACTGCAAGCGGCTGATGTGAGTAAAAATAGAAGACTGTTATTCTAGCCTTCCTCCTGAAACAATTATGTTTTGACACATTATTTCTATATCCCCTTCAGTAAAACAGCACTTGCATTAGTGCAGCTGAAAGGAGTGATACCTTCATCTGGCTTTGCCACCAGAGAAACTGCTGAGAATTTATATCACAGGACGTTTTTTAAACCAATCGCGGTGACAATAGGAGTTCCATTTATTAAAAATTAATGGGATTTATTTCTCATATATTTGGATGCCTGTGCAACTGCATAATTCCTGAAGACTCCTATTATTGTCTTAATCAAAAACATGACCCATCTAGGAAGAATCTAATACTTAAAATGCAAATGTCCAAGTCAACTGAGATTAAGGAGATGACAGGTCCCTTTTTCAGCTAGAGGAACAATTCACATACTGCATGTACAGCAGAGTGATATGAATTTGACGAGCTAATGCTTCCCTAGTCCATCTAAATAGAGGTGAGCTACATAAAGCCTCCTTATATTTTTTCAGCAACACTTTTGATTTGTATAGTCAGAACAACTTTGGAAAGAATAACATTATTTTCCTCATTTTAGGCAGAGGAAAGCAAAAGTTCACCAAAATCAGTGAGCAGCCTTTGGAAAAATCAGCAAAAAACTGCAAAACAGTCTGGTTTTCTAGTTGCTAGTCCTGTTAAGTGAACAGAAATCACTGCTGCTGGTAAATATCCAGATAATTTCCCATCTCTAAAATTGCCATCAGTAAAATGCCACAACTTCATAATTTCTAATGCTCTGGAAAGAGATGCTGTTTTCACTTTCAGCAGGCTGCAAGGAGACTCACCTGCAAATACAGCTCCAAGCCTTGTCGTCGCTGCTCCAGGACCTTGGGGACCCAGTTTCTCACGTGCTTTGAAGGGATCTCTGGTGTTCTTATGAACTTCTTGAGCTGCAAAAAAAAAAAAAGAAAAGAAAAAAAAAGAAAAAACCAAACCAAACCAAACAACAAACAAACAAACAAACAAACAAACAAAAAACCCCAAAAAGAAAAAAAACCCAAAAACATAGACAGAAAGAAAGTACAATAATATTTCTTTAAAATAAACAAGTTTATGTTAGAGATGTAAAAAACCTAAGCATTAAGGACAACAGCATGAAAATGAGGTTTCCTACAATCATCTCCCCAGAATAACAGCAGGTATCATACCTACAGAGTGCAGTTAAACATCTTCATATCCAGTTGCCCTGGACAGTAAAGAGGAATCCTACTAACAAGTTTTGTGACTAACAGCCTGAAAATAAAATGGTAAACACTACATGAGAATAACTGAAATTGGAGTTTCCCATTAGTCTGCCTAGGATGATACCTCACAACATCACCATGACATAACCAGAAATTACCTTGCTAATCCAGTGAACACACTATGATGGCTTCTAACTCCAGATTTAGGCAATGATGAACAGGTGTGAAAAGCGCAGGGAGGAGCGCTAACTATTTCTCTGGAGAGTGGGCAATCAGGAGAGCGAAATATACATGCTCTCAGAGTCCATCAGATTGACAGTTTGTGTTTAATATCTTACACAGAGAAACAGCAAGATTGTCACTGAATATATTTCAAAGAAAGCTCCATAACTATTCCTCCAAAGATTCCCACAGGAAAGTTTATATATGTATTTACCTACATATATATATATATATATACATATATACATATAAATATATATGGATATATATTGCATACATACAATAGTATATAGATAGACACAAACATGCAACCTGACAACATTAAAAATACTCTTGCTGGAGCAACATATTTTTTCAAAACCAAAAAATATTAATGTTTTCCTCAAAACTATGGAGCAAAAATTATAACTGAAATAGACTCCATTGCATTTTAATAGAAGGTGGCATTCTTTCTGTTGGATATTATCTCTGAGTAAATCTGAAGCAAAGAATGCAAGGAAAGAAACTCAAAATTGACTTTGACATGCATACCCATGGGAGGCTGGGAATTTACATTTCATCTTTGAGCTTGCTGAGATGTCACTATAGGAAAAAGCAGTGGCAACATATCAACGTCTCTGCAATCACAAGTATCGAAGCTGTAGTGGAGACACCTCAATTGCTCTGGAAACATTTTGCAACTTCCTTATTTCTTATCTGTGCTAAATTACAATTAAATGTGAAGTGAGAAAAACAACACTCGAAAACAAAACTCCAAACACAGCCATGTTTACAGACTGATCTTAAAAACAGAATACAACACCCTGTTTTTCCCTCTAAATTGATTTGGGATGTTGAAGAAACCACAGTCGCCGCTGTTGCCAACTACGACAGCACCTGCGGGTGAGCAACAAATGAGGAAAACTCTCCAGATGAGTGCAGACAAATCTGAAACTATACAAGCGTCCACCAAGACCTAGCTGCTTATGAGATAAATACTCTGTGGCTGGTAACTCCACTGATTAACAATACATTTGTGCTCTGTGGCCCTGTTACATATAAAACATCCAAAACCAAATTATTTAACGTGCTGGCATAGATACTGGTGGTAAGTATAAAGCCAATATTATACAGATATACAAAAGATATATTAAACCCCACTTTCTCATGCTTACAATAATCTGGTCATATATATTGCTACAAATAATTATAATGATGTCAAGAAATATTAAGCAAAACTAGCAGTTTTGTTCCTACACAAAACAAAACATATTTATTTGAGGATTATTATTGCCTGTAATACCTTCCTGCCTGTAATGCTGACCTAACTCCTATTGACATACAGTAGTCTCTTTTGCGAAAGAGTTAAAGACAGCTCACATTATCAAGTACAGAGTTATTTGTCCAATTGTGAAAAGACAATATGATCTGGGGCATACACTAGTTATCCTGAAATTATACATAACTTGCAATAAAAGACGTGTCAAACTTCAGATTTTGCAAATTTCACTGCAGTAGTTTAACACTGTCACCTTCTAGCATTATTGCACTTAAAAAGAACTACCAATATTTAATAATGTATAGGGAAAGAAGTATAAAAAGTTATTTGGGAATAAATATGAACAAATGACAAATGGTCATATTTTCAACTATGTTATACACCTACAAATAATTTAATTCTTGCTAAAGAAAGCTTTTCATGTGATAACACTTTTGTTCAGACTTTATATATAATACTGTAACGTGAATGGTTCCACTACAGCCAGACTACACAGTACGTGAGGTGTTACTCTTTTACACAAGTGGAACCTATAAAAGATTGAACCCAAGAAGGAGGGAAATCCAGGCATGTTCTTGGAAATGGCTTTGTTTAAAAAATATAATCAAAACATTGATTTGCTTTCTGATGAATGAATAATGTCTCCTATGAGCAACAGAGTTCTCCTTCATGCACATAACACCAGTGAGGCATGCTGCTCTTCAGCGAGAGGCATGATCTCCTCATCAGCCCCTATGTACATTTTCTACCAGCTGTAGTTGTTCTCTGCAGAAGCTTTGCTTCTCCTACTCACTACAGACACCTCCAACACTAAGGGCACCTTGAATATGCTGCAAGTCTAAAGAAACCTTTCCAATTGCCATGTATACTCACAGCAATTTAGAAGGAAACGTACGTTTTAAATTAAAGGGGAAGAGAGGAATGCAAGATAAATTCTGTATTGGCATGCTGATAGCAAACTGATGCAAATGCTTTCTCTAGGATTTCTGTAACACTGAGAGAACTAAGACAGATTCAGAGCACAAGCATACTAACCAAAATTTTACAACTTCAAAAAGTAAGATGTAGTAAAAAGGTATATTGGTGCCAAAATACGTTTTACATCTGTGCAGGGAACAAATAAGAAAAAGTCTTCATCCATTTTCAGAGTAATATAAAAAGACAGCAAGTGAATGAGAAAAAGAAACCCACTGAATCATGGTGCAAAGTGCCTGGTTAGAAAATTTGTTTTTCAGATTTGTTTATTTCTGCAGAGAGAGAAAGGGGGTATCATTTATGGTTTTTCTGGTGTTCTAAGAAGAAATCTCTGCAAAAGGAGTTATTGCAGTAAAAGTGGCGTACAAGAAGACAAATCTGAGAGTGAGACCGCAGTCATTCAAGACTTTTATGTGGAGTAATCGTCCAGCTCCAGAAATTACAGTGAAGTTAGACCCGCTGACCTATTTGTCTGGACAGCTGGGAGAAGGCCAATTATGTGATGAGGAGCCTCTACCAGTTCTGCTCAGTCCTGCGATGGGCTGAGAACAAGCCTGATAACACCCTCCGCAAGAGAAGGATACTGTCAAGTCTTGGGATCACTACAGCTGGATGATGACTGCATGGAGAATGTCACCACACCCCCTATGACATGAGTTATCCACCAGGTAGGAGTGGCTCTGGGACATCCAGCTGCCTAGGACCTCCACCATCCTGGAGCACTACAAAGGAGGGCTAAAAGAAAGAGTGCTCAAGTGTCCTGTGGGTGGCATCCAGCCTCCAAGCTCATTGAATCACTTTCAGAACCATGCACTGCTCCTTTAGACACTGCTACCCTGGACCCATCAGGAGATGGAGATATTTGGCAACAGTGTTGGATGAGCCATGGCAGAAGACACCCTCACAACCATCCCAACCAAATATGGATGGATGCAGAGCTGCTGGGCTGGATATTGAGGGACATCCCTCCAATACTGCACAGGGACGTTCATGCAGCAATGTGCTAGTGCAGCAGTGCAACGCAGCAGCAGAAAGGCTACCTCCTCCATTGCCATTCTACAGAGCAAGAAGCGCCCCAGGTTGAGCCTGGTACAGCTGTGCCCAGGGCTGCCACTTCCAGATGGCGCAGTAAATGCTCCCCTGAAGGGTCACAGCAACTCCTGAAGAGAAGGGAAAGAGACCCCCAAGGCCTCTCCACAGACAAGAGCCCAGCACCACATCAGTAATGCTGGGAGGTACCTTGGAACATGGCTAAAGCAGGACTGGGCCAACAGCTGCAGCATGTGCCAACCATCAAAAGTTCCCAGCCACAACTATCAAAAGAAAATAAATGCAGAAATCTACAGGAAAAGTCTCAGTCTTACAAACAGTATAGATTCTATCCTCACCCTTTTTTGCTAGGTAGGATGAAATGTTAATGCTGATGGGTCTTTCTACTTGTTCCAGCTACTCTTTCATTGTTCCTCTAAAGGCAAGTACTGTCCAGCTCCATGCCAGCATCTTTGCAGCTGGTCCTGGATGTTTCCAGCCAAGGGTCTCCAGAGCCAGGCCCTGACCCACTACTCATCACCTTAGGCCTGCCCTCCTCTTCTCTGTACCTTCTGCCCCATGTCCCTGGGCTCTGCTCTCCTACCAGCCTGCACTGCTTCGTGCAGCCTTGCAATGGTTGCGCCCAAATCTCTCCTCTTGCCTGCAGTCACAATTTGGTGCTACTCTCTACATCATGCCAGAGCCACACTCTGCCACAGCAGGAGCCCAAGAAGGACAAGGACAAAGTCCTGACCCAGCAAAGGGACAGCTGCACATGGGGCTGCTGCCCAGACAGTGAGCAGCCTGGGAAAGGCTTCTGCCCACAGCCATAGGCTTTCTTCTCCCTCTTCCAGATCCAACCTTCATGTTGGCATTTCTTCTCTGCTTGCAGAACCCATTGACTGGTCAGATAGATATCATGTGGCTGTGGACACTGAGTTCGCTTAGTTTGGAGAAAAGGATGATCAGGGGTGATCTCATTGGTTCCTGAGGAGGGGAAGTGGAGTGGGAGGTGCTGACCATTTCTGCCTGGTAATCAGTGACAGGACATGTGGGAATGGCTCATAGCTGTGCCAGGCAAGGTTCAGAGTGGACATCAGGAAACTCTTCTCTCCCAAGAGGGTGATCAAGCACTGAATCAGGCTTCATCAAGAGGTGGTGGATGTCCCAAGCCTGTCAGGGACATTTGAACAATGTCCTTAATTTAATGCTGTAATTTCTGGTCATCCCTGCATTGCTTAGGCAGTTGGACTACATAATTGTATGCCTTTTCCAACTGAAAATTTTCAATTATATTTCTAATTCTAATTCTGTACTACATTGCATTATACAATACTCTACTATTCTAACAACAGGAGGCTGCCTAAGTGGAAAGGGCACATTTTAAGGATATAAATCCTGATTTTTCCCTCTTAATGTTTCCTAGCCTATTTCATTGTATAAACTCTATTATCTGCTTTACTTTCAATTACAGAGTAACTCTCATCTGTGTAAGAAAGCACTTATATATCGCAAGGCTTAGTGGTGCCTGAGTGAGTTATTTTACTGTTTCTGACACTGTTGCTTATTTAGTTTCATTTTTAGCATGACTACAAGGATGACAATATCCGAGACATATCTGTAGTAAATCAATAAACAAGGAAATGAGTATTAATTAGTGGCAGATGATACCCCCACTGAGGCAAGAAGGAAATAGGCAAGAAGTACCAGCACATCTGAATTAGGATGCAGTAAAGCAAAATGTTCTTGTTTTTGGACTTTTGATGGCCAACACAAATATGGGTCAACAGTTTGCTAGACAAGTTTCTTAAACCTATACACCTTACAGGCCTGGCAAAATCATCCTCTGGAAAGCAGGTTAATGCTTCTTTCCTGAGCTAATTCAGGACCACCAGCAAATATACTGGTGGGAATAAGCTCCTCCAACATTGCACTGGCAGGAGCTGTAAATACCCACGCTGATCTCATGCTGTTTGCACAGGAAGCTTTTCCATAATGAAGGCAAGCAGCAAAAGTCAAAGTAGTTGAATCCACTGCCACTCAGATCTACAAATCAAGACACTTTCAGTTGACCCAGATCCTAGAACTGAAGCTCTTTATTATAGTCCCATTGCTTGTAATGGGCTGCAATGCTCCCCCAGAGCTCTCCTACACAATACTTGGCCTCCATAAAGCAGAAGAGTAAAGCTTGCCTTTCAGCAGCACAACTGCACAGCAGCATCCAGTTCAGCTTCAAGAGAAAAAAAACATACTTTTTCTTCAACGCTGGTCAAAGCAATTTAAAGAAATATTAGTGGATAGCCAGCCTTGAAAGTACTGAGATCCCTTCTATATGTTACTAAGATGATTCAGTAGACAAGCTTAACAAGTATTTTATTATACATTAATTGAGATGGTTTACTCAATAATTTTCATGTCTGGTTTCTTTGTGTACAGAAGTTATTTCCTCATCTTTACATATGGTAGGTTAGCAATAAGATTTTAAGAACTAACAAATTGTTTGCCTAATTGAGGAAAAACACCAGTGTATTTATTTATGATTGGAATGTGACATATTTTGTGACTTTACAAGAGGACAAAAACATACTACAGACAATATTTCAGCAATACAGCATGTAAACAATAATCGAAAAGGAGACTTAACAACATGTGATAAATCATCACTCTACAAAACAGAGAAGAAACTGAGTTAGTTAGGAATTAATTTCCAGGGGCATGAATCACAGGATGTATTTAAGATAAACCATGTATAGTAACAACTACAAGAGAGAGGAAAACATTACTGAGGCAAAACAAAGCTACATCTTATAAAGAAAAAGATCAGTACCTTTTTATGAAGTGCATGGAATTCACTATACCTCTTCTCCACAAAATGTTTCCTTCCACTCATCAGCACTTCTATTTTAAAGACCTGAAAATTACAAATAATTACAAATAATAAATTACTTGCACAATACAGTTCAGTGACATGGCTGAGACTGCACGTTTTACCACAGTCATTCTTGTAAGCAGTCCCAAAAACCCAATGCACCTCATGAGTTGCAGAAGTACAACTGTGATTTATGGTAAATATGGCTGAATCTTCTGTTAACAAGTTTGTTAAACTAGTTTAAGCCTAGACTATATGCTTTACTTTGGAAACTAAGCATTAAAATATCTCCTTTCAGAAAGACATAACATCCTCTGAAGTACATAAAAAAAAAATAAAAGAATGGTAGGAACAGGAAAAAACCCCCAACAAAACAGGGAGAAAAGAAACAGAGTTTAATTCTTTTCACCTTCTTACAATACAGCATACTAATACATTCACACATGTTCAGTAAGAGCTGGATAATACATGCGGGATAATAATTATGTTATGCACAGAAATATAAAAATAAATGCAAGCACTATACTGTAGGCTAATTTACTCCTAACCTACAAATTCATTTCTAGTCTTGATTGAATTTGTGCCATGTACACTGTAGGTAAAAACAAAACAAAATGCACACATGGCAAATGCTTGTTTTCTTTGTATGATACATGTGACAGCTTTTGTTGCTGCCTCTGGAAGGTTGAAAGGCCAGGAGAAGCAGCTCTCTGGGTCCACTAATTAGTAGTCAGTAACATGACATTTTCTTGATTCTCAGGTCAGCAGGTCAGTTTTGAGGGCAAGTGATGAGAAATATTTTGAGGTACTCAAGAAAATATGGTCTATTAAATGAAGACAAAATCAGCAGAGAAGTAATACAGAAAAGGTGCCTGCTCTATCTAGGAGTTCTTTGTTTTCTGTTTTGCTCAGAAAATGCTGGAAATAATTATTTTCAGGACAATGAGAAACAATGTTCAACACAGATGATCACATCAAGACCCAAAACTCAGCCAAATAAAATGTTCTTTGAAATAAATTTGCAAACAGTGTTTATGCCTGAATGCAGAAAAAAGGGTTTTCTGTCACAACATGCCCAGCTAGCATTGATCAGAGCAAACACTGACATACCACAATGGATAAACACTTTCTATTGTCCACTAGAACCTGCCCTTCAAACAGGTCAAAATGCTATGGTTTCACTGGCTAGCCAAACAACATTAAAAACATTTTATTTAATCCAGACTGAAATGCTTTTACCTTTGTTTGAATGCAGTATGGATAGGACCACAGTCATTTCACAGCAAGATTTGCATTACCAAAATTCATTTGGGTCACTGTAGTAACTTGAGCTACATTCTACATCTTTGAATCGGACTATGTCTGTGTCCTAACAGGATGAGCAGATGACCTTATTTGGGTGAATTGATTTCCCCCCACCCCCATCCCCACTCCTTAAATTACTTGGACTACTTTGGAAGAACAGCCAGTGGCTATTATGCAGTTTTCCTCTGCACATGAAAGAACTCCAAAGCACCCCTAAAACTTACAAGTTCAGAGTTGTAAAGA
>JAHLSL010013278.1:399653-442701 GCA_025920805.1 Petroica traversi | reverse complement strand
AGAACTCCAAAGCACCCCTAAAACTTACAAGTTCAGAGTTGTAAAGAGAATCATATGCAAAGGATTTATTTAGTTAAGACTTAACATACTAATTAAATGAGAGGAAATTATTATTTAAATTTCATACTCTACACACAATATAGAAGAAATAGTTCTGCAAGGAACAATTTGTTTTGGATTGTACAGGAACAAAGGCATTTTAAGGATAACTTGTTAGAAAGAATGGATAACAAAATATGAGAGTAGTTAAGTGAAGAATGATCATGGGTCTCTAGGTAAGGTGTTGCAACAGTTTTGTATTTACTTAACATTAAATCTCCAGGAATTATGAGGAACTTATTACACCCACTTACATCTCAGTCAGCTAAAAGCCTCTTACCACTTTAAGTTTAGCACTTCTGTTGGCTACAGGGTTTGCCAAGCAATTTGAAAAAGTCTAAGGGGCTCCGGCCTCAGCTGTAAGCACTCCTGTGAAAGTTCCATTCACTTGTGCATGTGCAGTTCCATTTTGATTTTATTCATACATGCATCTTAGAGAAATATCTGTCCCTCTGAAATCTAAAAATGTATCTTTTTATAAAGGAGAACAGTTGGATTACATGAAAGGAAATATAAATCCCTTTGTAGATCATCTTTTCAAAGAACCTATCTGTTTTGTTCTATGTTTCATCATGGGTTAAGGAACCACATAGATGGTTTCAGAACACCAAAAATAAATGCTACGTTTATTCTTCATCCTTTTTAAATGACAGTTTCATAATTTTTGCTAGTGTCATGACATTGAACAATATATTTGACAGTTACTTCCATAGAAAATGCAAGAGAGAAACACAGCTTTGCAAGCAAAGTAATGTTATTTCAAAATACAGATGCTGTCACCCTCACCCCCTCAACTCCTTGCACCAGTGCAGAGGCTTTAACTTGCCCCTTACTATCCAGAGGCCTCAGATCCAGCTTTAGGAGACACCTAAAATTTACAAAACCAACAACAACTCTGCTATGCTGAAGTTGAATATCATTTTTTGAAAATAAAACCATGCAAATGATTTTTCTAATCTACTCATTGTAGCACCTATACTTAAGAAATATAAAGCAATCTGTGATAAATAAGCGGACAACCCAGAAATGCTTTTGCTTCGTTTAAATCTAAATATTAAACTGATTTATAAAGTAGATGGTAAAGCAGAAATGCAAATAACTGAAATAACACAATTGTGTTCATGAACTTGTATTATTTAATGACTTTATTTAGACTGCTTAAATTCCAGGTTGCCTCCTCGCTATTTACCAGATCAGAATTCGCAAGAGCAAATTAAAAGCATATAAATTAGTTTCTGTGCCACTGTTTCATAAAATGAGGTAGCTTTGTATGAAAGACAAAAAGATACATTAAGCTGAGAGAGAGAGAGAGATAGGATCTCTTCATGGATACAAAATAGCTATAAGCACAAATTTAACTGAGCAATTGCAGGCCCTGGCAGAAAAACAATGTAAGGAAACTGGTGAACATAGATGAAAGTGCCAAAATAAAGACGGAAGAACTATGGGGGGAAAAATGCAACAGTGCTAGGAAATTACTTTTCTTGTAAAAATGCTCGTGTTCTTTGAACAGATAACTCTAAAAAGATATATGACTTTTTATAAGTGACAGATGGTTAAATGAAAAATGCAAGAATTAATCTCTGAATAAGACAAGTAAAATACTTTTCCCATAGTCATTGAAATACCAGAAATTACACTGCACAGAAGAATTTGCAGTTCACCCTGACTAGGACATAAGGGGACCATAGATTTGAAGACACCAGTTAAAAACTAGAAGTACTTTGAAACTAGAAGCATCTCACTGTTCTTGGTTGCTCCTACAATAGTTATCAGCAACGTCTGCACATAGCTAGAAGATCATTATCCACTAAAAACATTCTTCCAGCAGAATTTAGCCCACATTAGTAATGTATGGGGCAAAAATGTCTGAATTGGGTATCAGTATGAATAAAGCCAATCTTTTAAACTAGCAAAATTGCAGATCTGCCACTGTATTTGATAACCATCTATCTTGAGATGAAAATAAAATAAATAAAAAAGAAATTTCCTAAGACCTTTCTTAATAAAATAGTAAAAACTTCCAGGTCCAAGTATAAAAGATTTACACATAATTTTTTTTCCCCTCTTCACTTTGTTTCAATTATATGGATTATATTCAGATTCTGGAAACCATTTACTTCTTTTCTTATTGTTAGCAACTATGCCTAATTTTGCCATTTTCCTGAATTTATCTGTTTATGATCATTACCAAACCTCTAATGAATGGTCCTTTTTCAATATTTTCAAGAACACATACATTTCTCTTCCTGTTGCAGAAACTGGACAGTTCTACATAGCAACTAAACTGGGCAAAAAAAAAATGTACTGATTACTGTGAATTTTGAAGACAGAAAGCACAAATGGAAGAAAACAGGAACTAAGAAATGTACAAGAACTGCCCATGGTGCCTACAAGTGCACATGTGGGTAACACTGACACTGCCACACTTCAGTTCTTGCCTATGTCACAGTTGTATATTGGATAGAAAAGGACACCTTTTATCTGATAATCTGATGTAAAAATATGCAGGTCCAGAAATTTAGTCTCAAAAAATCCTCCAATGATTAATTTAACAACAAAAAAAAAAAAAGCAGACAAGAATGACAAACATGACCATAAGTAATGATGAAAACTAACAAGCATAGTAACATCTCAGCTTCATTTTCTATTACATAAAAAATACACAGATGACCATCACATTCACTCATGGAAATTATATTAGCCTCACAGTTTATTGTTATGGTAATTTAATACTAACATATTGTGCGTATTTTTAAATGAAAATGCGAATTGTAATACTTTTGAAAAATTACAGTTGAAAAAGAGATTTGGAGCAGCATCATTTAGAATAAGGAGATAGAAATAAAAGAAGCAGAAAAAGATAAATTTACAAAAACCAGATACATTTGTCTAACTTTTACCAGGAAAGAAAACCCCACAAAATTCTAGCATCATGTTTTTATCTCTCAAGACCAAGATTACTGACCCTAATTCTATTTAATATATTACTTACAGAAATAAATACATCCCTTCAGACACTTCAGTATACTTGACAGACTTTTGTCTGAGGAACAGCTTATATATTCAAAGTGTCAAGAAAACTCAACCTTGAACCTTGCCATGGCCATATGGAAAGAATTCCAGAGCAAATGAAATGACAGCTATGGTCCATGAAACACTAATAGGATTTCCAGGTGTTTAGTGTTTCATTATTGCTCAGGCAATAGCACATTTTCTGTCTCAATTGCACTATGACTATGACTAGAAGGAGACCGCAGAAAATAGTAGAGATCAAAAGATAACTTTAAGCCTATTTCCATCCTACTGCTTCAGGTGAAAACAATATTCTACATAATCAGTAAGAGCACCTGGGTGGTGGTGGCAACCAGAGTTGCATGTAGCTGCAACAGCAATTTGGCATCTTATGAGTGTCAGTGTCTCATGGCAATGCTCCATATTTCTGAATGCCCTCCACAGCAGAGGCGGAGATGAGGACAGTATTCAGAGCCAACTCAAACTTCAGAGTAGCCTTGATAAAACTCAATCTCACTATTCCTCAAATGAAAACACATAAACTTCTTCTGACTTCATTTTCTGGAAAGCAGGACAGCAAAACTCAGTTCTGCAGTGGGCACAGGGCTGCTCAAGGGCATAGAGGCTCACATGGGTCACAGAGGCACAAGGCAAGGGAAATCTCCCTTTTGCTCTCCAACCATATTCCCCCCAGTTCTAGCTCTCCTTTTTCGAGCACACAGTGTTTATTTTGGTTATTGCCACCACTACCAGTTACTGAGACTTAAGACCTTCTGCTCCTTGGTTGGGACTATATGCACATAGTCACATCTGTTGACTTCTCTCTTCAGAAATTGCTCTTCTACACAAGCAGCACTTACATGAGCTCCTGCAGTCTGTCCGTAAGGAAAGGGCCCCCTTTCTGCTGCAGAACTGGGAAACAAGCTGGGGCACAGTGAAAAAGGAAGCAGTATAGCTCCGAAGAGACCAGTTTGCTCCATTTGGTTTTGCTCTGGGCCCCGAAGAAGAGATGTAAGGGTCTGCCAGAGGCAGTAGAGGAAAAGAAGTGAATGCATGAGGAATTGAGAGTGCTGGGAGGAAGTATGAACAGGGACAGAACCAAAAGTCATCCACCCTTCCTAGAAGCATCCTCACACATGCTGAACTTTATCCTGTTGGCTACGAGAGCAGGCAGAAAGCCAGAGCTACAGTGGGAAAACTCAGCTGGCACACACGTTTCGGCACTGGTCCTCACAGCTTCTTGCACCTCCCTGCTGGGCTGGGGCAGGTGCTTCTTGTAGCTGTTCCTCGCCTTTCAGTGGTACAGCTCTGCTCAACACGTTTTGTGTTTCTGAGGGGCCCCAAAGAGACTCAGATCCACTGCATTATCAATTACAAGATTTGCTTATCTCACCTAAAGTCAGCTCAAAAGTTGGATTGTATCCTCAAAGAGCCCCTTCCCTCACCCCAAGCACAGATATGTCTGTTATATAAAATCAGACTGCTTCACTTAGTCTCAAGTACAATGTACAATATTAAGTTACACCATAAGGAGAAATGTACACAGCTTTATTGACTATGAAAATGAAAGCTTGATATTATATAATTATGACACTGCTATCCAGAATTTGTGAGGGAGAAAAACCATGACAGAGAAGTGAAATGTGCCCTGCAGGATTTCCAAAGAGTATTCCCAACAGCTCCGGCCTGTGTGAAGCAACTACCTGACCCACTCTGGCCTGGGAAAACAGCCTTACTGTTTTTAATTTACAAAAATAGATTTTCTACTGTGAATCTCCCGTAAGAGGACAAATCTGTTGTTTCACTGACTCCTTCTGTTAAATCTCATGTTACTGCAATCCAATTTGGGTTTCATTGTTTAAAAAAATAACTAAATAAAAAAATGTGTATGTGTGTAAAGAACAACCACTTGTTCTTATAAATGTGACTCTAAATTCAAATGCCTCCTTACTAATTTATACAACATTCAGCTACTCATTTACTTCAAAATTTTTCTCTTCCCTAACAGTTACCAGTTTTACTGGTACCAGTAACTATCGAAATCAAATTAGTCTCTTCAAGAACCTTCCAGCGTGCAGTTCATATTTTCCACCAGCAATACAAAAAAGAATTATTTCCTTACATGTCCCAGACACTATTTTGCAGTGTGAGGCTCCTCCAGTTGTAAAATGGCAGTGTTAGAGTGTTAGTAGGAATACTGTACAAAATGCGTGCACAGGATTCAGGGATATTCTTCCTGAAGACGGCTTTTTAGAAGAATATGTCATATGTCTTCGGGTTTAGAGGAAGAGATAGTAAAACAATTTATACTGCAACCCTGTCAGGCAGTTCTGTAATTCTTATAACATGGGAAGCTCGAGGGAGGCTTCTACGGAGCTGTCACTGTTGAATGAAAGAGTAGCTGACATGTAAGAGTAAGTAGTTTTCTGATTTTTTCAACTCTGTTTAAACCAATCTTTCCCAAACACATGGTTCATAAAATCCCATAGGAACCTCTCTGTCATTTCCTGAAAAATAACTTACTTGGCTTTCTAAACTAAAAAACCTCTCCCTTGCCAATGATACACTGGTTATGGAAATCTAATTTGTAACCAAACCAAGATGCTACAAGATCTTACTTGTTTCTGGTATTTGGGGATTTTTTGTATTTTCTTTATTGGCCCTGAAGAGGACAATTGTTACACAGATGACAGACTCAAATCTCATTGACACCTATTTGGCTAACTTCCTTTCAGTCAAACTTAAGGGAAAATGTGTTGGTCCTTTACTGAAAATGCAAAAAGTTTACAACCTATGCTAAAGTCTATACTTATACAGATGAAAAATAAAATTAGCCTAATCTGCTATATTTGCTCATCTGGATCATCTCAATGCCTCTTATCATAAATGTTCTACCAATAGAAAAACTATGAGCCTTTTTATGGAAAAGATTATCTTTCCAATAGAAACAGTAAATTGGGATAAAATACTTGAATACTGCATAGAATAACTGATGCCAGAAGTATATTTACAAGAAATAGATTAAATCCAAGTTGGATAAAATACAAAGAATCTTCTATTTTGTCACAAAATCCTTTGGTATTTTCTCTGGAGAGTCTGTAATGAGTCCTCTCACTTCCCAAGGCAGGATACAATTCCTAACCACAATGAAAGTGCCCTCATATTGCAGCCAACTATCAGCAAGAAGCTCTAAGTATTTTTCTAGAAACTTTGAGTCTGTGTTACTCTGTTTGTACTTGAATTTGCTGTCTGGAGAACACCGGGGTGACTTAATGCCTCCAAAACACGGGCATGTTGTTTACAAACAGAAGTGTAAATGGTGCCAAAGAATACATAAAAAGATATACAAGTAGTAGGGTAATAAGCATTCCAAAGGAACTGACTTTCTGCTTTCTCATTTTCCATGGTATGTCTATCATAGTACATGAATTTAGCCTTTTGCTCTGCTGGTGACTAACAAAACACATATGAATATGAAACACAACTGGATTTAGTCAAGATACCATATACACAAGCTATTAAAATCAGCTCCACATTTCTCATGGTGATTAAATACCAGGGGGAAAAAATAATGTATATCCACTTTGTATCATTTCTTATTAGGGTCTCTGCAGTAATCCATATGAGAAGTCTCTTCTCCTCTTTACCATATAAGCAGATCATCCAAATAAATTTTGAAGAGCAGTAGTCAAAGGAGGTTGTTTTTCTAAATGCCTGTGCAACTTAGCACAGATGCTTCATATACTACATTTAAATACTGTGATTACCCTATTTCAAATGGAGGATTTAAATGTTACTCTGTTAATAAGAAGATAAGCGGTCAGTATCCATGTAACACCTTCAGGCACTGAGTTAAGTCATCTAAACTTCCACTGAATTGGCATTGGCCTGTCTTCCAAAATGGAAACCTCATTACCTTTGCAATTGCCTGCCACCTGTGTTACTCTTACACACAACTAACAACACTTCTTCAAACATCAGCACTCATTCCTGAAAAGACGATCACTGCATCAATTTATCAAAGAATGCCATCCTGCTCACCAAAGGTCTCTCTTGCCAGGTCAATCTCTTTGGAATGGTAATTCAAAGTGGAACAAAGCAATAAGCTCAAATAGATATAAGACAGTTTTCCTACTGGAGTAAGCCTGCTCTGACTGAGACAAGACCTGAAACAGGTTACCAGGACGTGGTTATTGATGTATCTAGCTGCAGAAAATCAAATGCTGCTTCATGTGCAAGGAAGGTGGAGAGGATGGAAGTGACAAACTGCACAACTACTGAAGAAAATGCAACAGCAGCTACCAAAAACAGTGCTCAAAAATAATAAAATATTGCGTCCAAATTGAGATTTAAGTTTTTGAGCTTCTGAATTTACATGCTGTGACTAACAGAGTATTTACATAGTTGGCTTGTTGGACACAGTGAAGCCAAATATTCCTGAGCCAGATTTAAACTGACTCAGGGACTGGCGACAATATTAGTAGTAGCAGCATGGGCAGTGCACACTGCAGAACTCATCATAAAGTTTGGACAAAGCTCCATGACAAGAGGGCCAGCCTGGCTCTGTCCCAGGTATGCCCATGGGAACTGCAGCCAGCAAGGTGCAGGCATATCACAAAAGGGAGCAAGTGAGTGAGAAGTTCAGAGCAGGGTTTGGATTGGCTTGAACATAAAATAATAATAGAGTGAAGAGAAACAAATATTTCCTAACTTCTGTTCCTTACAACAGAAAACACTGCAAGTAGGTAAATCAAAGACTCTTCAAGCACAGAACTATACTGCCATTAGTGGAAGAGCTAAGGCAACACAGAATTTGACTCAAGCAGCCATGTCTGAGAAAGGGCAACATCTAAACCATTTATGGGAACTACTTCATCATGTCATCATGTACAAGCATGTCAACAGATTCCATAGCTTCAAAGGCAGTAGAAATACTAATACAAACCAATATTCAGTATAACATACATAATAAAAGTATTCTATCAGTAATTTTGTGATAAAAGGTTGAATAACCTATCCAAGAACACTGGTGGTATAGTTATACATTTATAATTTCAAATACATGAAAATTGATTCAGTGAATACTATATTATTTTTCAACTGGTCTCTCAATCACTTGGAAGACGGCAAGGCAAATACCAACTAATTACATGCCTGCACAGGTATTAATCCAGATAAGGTTTTATGCATCCAGCACGTTTCTGAGAGATTTTAAATAAATTATAAATTGAGTCTGATGCAGGAAATGTGGAAATGAAAGCGTGCATGCTGCAAACAAAGCAACAGGACATGGATGACTGAAATTTATGCTAAGTATTTTTAATTGCTGTGTGTTGCTTCAACTGATAATACAGCGTGACAGTCTCCCCAAATGTTAACTCAAAGAATCAAACAGTACTATTCACAGGTCTAAAAATCCACAACTACCTTTCCTCAATGAAGATAACAATAAAAGACACAGCCAAGCACAGACTACCAAAGAACTAACTTGACTTGAACACTTTAATAACAGAGTTATGAAGAAACAATCCATACACTTGTTTAAGCTGAAATTTGAGTGACATTTCATGTCCTGGGTTCTTGGGAGTGAAAGAAATGTTCATTTATTTCTCTAGAAAACTTGATGGTCATCACCACCAGATACCAACCAAGTTCCCTATTTAAATACATACAGACTTAAAACCCTAAATTCAGTAGGATAAATATACTATCAAGAAAATATAAAAGATACTATGAAAAAGTCCTACAGGTACAATGTGATACTGTCACAGATATCACACCTTTCTTCATTCATTCAAATTTTCTTCTTGCTCTATTAGGTACTTAGTGAAAACTTCACTCACCTATCCAAACCTCTTTGAATCTTGCCACTTGCCTGGTTTTCACCTTTGGTACTGAACAGAAAAACTTTTGCCATTTTTATTCACTCAAAATGCTGCTATAAATAACTTTTACAAATATTTTTTTCTGTTACAAAGGCTCTATTATTATGAAACTGCAGTGTGCCCCTGCAGAAGGCATGCATATGCCTAGTTTACTCTGAGTTCTTAGCTGCAGCAGAACTTGATTCTTCTACATATTTACAGGAAGTGTCACTTTTCTATTTACGGGGACAAAAAAAAAAATGCAGCCCTATCCTGCATGTGACTGAGGAGTCATCTCCAACTGCCTCAGCAAGAAATTTCTCACCTTTCTGTATAGCCTCCGTCCCTACTTACCTTTTCTTTCACCTACATATTTCTCATGGGTAAGAATTCTAAAGGGGTAATGAAGGGGGCTGTTCATCTTGCATCAACTAATTCCTCACCCTCATGTTTCATGCTGCAGCTCAGACACACTGCTGTTTTTTTTTTTTTACAATCTCAATAACATTTGAAGAGGACCTGAGATGGAAGTAATTTAATAAAACACATTATAGAAGTCAATGGCAGAGCCAGGAGCAATTAGAATAATCTAATATTTTCCATTAGAAGACTGTTCTCGGTTACTTATAGTTTTGCCAACCTTTAATTTTTGGGCTTAGATTTTCTGTATCAGGTATGTGATTCAGACAGAAAATATTTTTAGAAAGTTACAGCTGAGACAGTACAAACACATACTTAAAGAAAAATACATTTTACATTATCCATGCCAAAAAACCCAATCGAAAACCCAAGACCCAATCCAAAACAAAACCCAAACTGCTTCACTCAAATTTCTCCAAGATGTGGACAAGAAGACCAGGAAGACATCTGGGAGGCAAATTTGGCCAAGTCATAAAATTCTGGAAGACTGCCTAGCTCTTAACAAAACTTTGCACAGAGTGTGTCCATAATGTAGTTTTTCCAATAGGATAGGCACTGCTGGTGCTCTATTATTTTCACAGCGTGTCTGATCCGATTGAAAGTTCATAGCATGTCCACAAAGCTAGGACAAATTTCAGGGCTACAGAACATTTTTCTGTTCTGGAGAAGCTATTAAGTTAGGTTGCAGAAAAAGGATTGGAGGGCTTTTTAAAATTGTATATAAGAGATGCTGGACAGGAATCTATGCTATGGCATGGGGAAACAACACCTGAGAAGGCCATACCGCATTAAAATAAGGTAGCCAAGGATGAGTAGGAGAAGGGGCATGTAGTCTGAAATACTCCTGCTTCTGTGTTCTTAAAGGTATTGCAGTTCCACTATGTATCAATCAGCAATGTATGTCACTGCATTTGCTTGCTCTGAAAATCTACCGGTAACACAAGCTATCCCTCTTCCTCCCTCCACAGCTGGTAGGGCAGCTGGATGACAAAAACTCAAGTGTCTCTTAGTCAAAAGGTCTGTTTTATGGACCTTAAGGGTCCACATCGACCAGTCATGTGTCTGGGGCAGTACCTATACAAATGATACATTCCCTTCCCTTAATTCCCAGTTACCTCTCAGGGGTAAAAGAAGAAAAATGGGAAAGGGTTGTGAATTTAAATGCTCACAGTGCCATTTAGGCTTTTCACACAATCCAACCCACACTGCTGCATATACCCACGTGCAGCAGTCAGTCACAAGCTCCTTTTCCCCACTGAGTGTCCACTTAGCTCAGCATGCACGACTGACTGTGGTGGGAACAAATGAGCAAAGGACGACATCCTTATGGCCTCCTTTCATGTAAGAATGAAAAAAACCCATTTAAACAGGCAGGAAAACCACACACACAGTATGGCAAATAGTAATATCATGGTTACTTTGGAAACTTTAGATCTAAAATGCATCTGTAATATGGAACAACTTATTCCATGTTTCTTCCTAGAAAAACCTACTTAGAGCATCCAGATTGGTCACAGAGGCCTGAAGTTAAAAGTCCAAGCCCTAAACCCATATCTAGTATATTAGGATAATCTGTTATAATTCTATTCCCACATCTTTCTTTCCACTGAAAACATTTTGCATCAAATCTTCTATCCGTTCTTTTTAAAGAACCAATGAAAAATTTCTGCCTGCAAAGATCACTCAATTTTTCTAGAAAAATAAGACCAGACTTAGTGCCAAATCTGGCTTATTTAATAGTTTCATTGGAAAGTGTATATTAGATAAACACTGGAGCTGGGGCCCAGAGAAGTAGTGGAGAAAGCCAAAACATGATAGGACATGACCCTGTGGAATCTGATCTACACTGGCCCTGTGTGGAGCAGGGGTGACGGTGGGGGCTGTGCCTGGACCTCTATGGGCCACTGCCAACCTAAATGACCCTGTGATCCCATGAAAGCTCCTTCCAAGCCAGGAGGAAAAATAAAACTATGAAAAGAATTGCTTCTTTTTCTATGCTCGTTTTCTGGAAGACACTTAGAAGACCCAGTTATACACTCACAACTGTCACAAATTTAAAGTGTTTCGGGTTTTTTTGTTATCAAGCAGTAATTTGCTCTTCAGGTATGCAGAATTTCTCTGAAGATCCTGTTGCAATATTTTGAAGAAGGTGAATGGGACGGAAGATGAAAGATATTCCCATTAGCTTAATGCTATTTCTCTTTTTAAGAGTCTTTCATCTTTCCCACCAGGTACAGAAAAAAAACCCTTTAGGTTCAGAAGTTACTATCAAAACAGCAATTTATTTGCAACTGACAAATTCCTCGCTAATTACAAAGAATGCTGGTTTGTTCTTATGGAAACAGTGACGTCCGAAGTGCTTTCTTATACATTTATTATTTCCATTCCAAAGAAAGGAAAATATTAGCTTTTATGGGTTCTACAAACAAAAGTGAAATGAGTCACATTGCTGGTGATCTAGCAGTGGCTTCAGTGGTCTTATCAGTGCACAGAACATTACACTGCCTGTGACAGCAGCAATAACTGGAGCTTTCCATATGTCATAAAAGTTGATGGATTAGTGAAGAAGTCTATCAGATTACCAACAGTTACTATTAATTAACTTAAAATTACATACTGATTAATACACATATATAATACAGTGGAAGTGATTGTTCAATCCTATGCTATGTGATTAGGTTTTCAGGTGAAGTTTCTAGCTGGAAAAGCCTTTTCTATGTTCAGAAACCTGCAAATCATCAACATATGTTCAACAAGACATACTAAAAATAGAAAGTTCAGCAACATTCTGCAGTAAAATGAATTTAATATCCAATAAACTGAATACATTTGCATAAAAGAAACTTTTTCCATGCTTATCAAAACCGATCCACAATGTAATAAAAATCACAAGATCTATGCTCTACTAATCTATACCAATATGAATCACACACGCAAAATGTCCCCAATTCTGTGTATGCATCCTAAAATGCAGCATTATGCTGTCAAAGCAAACTATTAGATGTGCAGTATGTTGGTTAAAAAGAAGGATCTCCAAAAATGTTGAAGCTATCAAAATAACTCTTTTTAGCCCAGTGTCTATTTAGCAGATAAATGACACAAAGACCAACCTTTAAATGCTGCAAAAGACACAAAGATATCCAAATGAACTTTATCAACAAAAAACAGCTCAGTTACTTAATGAAAAGGGAAAGCATGTTAGAGGCAGAACAGTAAGAAAAACCAGGAAAAAACAAATCTTGTAAGAACAAGCTTTTACATCTAGCTAACTATACCCAACTGTGAAATGATCTATTTACACTTCCAGATCTATATACATTTCAAAGTTGGGGTTTTTTTTTTTTGTTTTGGGGTATTTTTTAAATTTTAAGGTAACACAAAACATCTTGCAATTAATGAACACATTGTGCTTAATACATCAATCAATCAATCAATCAATCCTCTGCCTGCCTGAAGTAAGAGGCATTTAAAATATTAACATATCAGGAATAGAAGCCTGTAGTTTTCCCTTGTTCTTAAAATGGGAATTCAAATGCCTTAAAATTTTGGTGAAAAGTCCCACTACTGACTGAACAATGAACAATACCTCCCGTCTTTCACCTCCTCTATATAAGCTCACTAACAGTGCTGTAATACCACCCTCAACAAAAATTCTTCCACAGATCTAAAATAAGTTTCCTCTTTTCCCACCTTGCCTTTAAGGTATTTTAATCAGTGAAAAGTTAGCACTTTCTAGACTTTTGTTAATGTGAAGAAAAAGATTCTCTGACTAAAAAAACCTCAGGTGACTTGATTCCAAATCAGATTTCTACTGTCCCCTCTCAAGACACCTATTTACATGAAATCTCTTATAGTTTCTCTGCCTGTATAAAATGCAGATGCCACTGCACATCAGGCCTGTGTTTGCCTCTTTGCACAGACAGTCCAAAACAGTTTTCCTGATCTGTTTCAACTTGAAATGTTGTCAATATATGGATTGTCTTGCTTTCTAATTCAGTGAAAAATCTAGTTTTCCATTAGTCTCTGCCTTTCTAATTTTCGATACAGCTTTACTAAATGTAATTATTAAAGGCAGATTCAAGAAAGCAATTACTGAGCTACTGGTTTGTATCTCTGAAGTCTTAATAAGGAACAAGAAGCTGAAGTGACAGAAACACTGCAAAATCTGTAAATTAAAAAAAAATCCAGACCAAAACAAACCAGGTTATGTACCCTTACTTTACTACGTACAATACAACAGAGAGAGAAAAAGAATGGTATGGAAAATCGCTATATGTTTGGGGCAACCACACAACCATGTGTTACCACAAATGAGTTTTAATCTTTTTATCATTGGGCTGTGTATTATAATTGCAAGTGTATTTCAAAACTACAGCAGAAGGTCTAGAAAGAATACTATAAATATCAGAGCCAAAATGGGTCTGCAAACAATGGAAAGTGGCACTTTATACCCTCTTTTTGGGAGGATTTTCAATGTGTTCTGGAGGTACAGTATTTGGACGTTTTGTACTAGGCTATGAGATATCTAATTTCACTTTTCAGTATAGGGAACAAAGTTAAAAAAAAAAGTAGACAAATACATTAGGTTGGACTAAACCTATAAAGTCTCCTAAAGCACAGGCAGGTGCTAAGTTGAAGTAGTCCTAGAGTCCTCTTGTTAGCTTCTAGAGAATCTGAATAATTCTCAAGTTTTGAGTCCAGACATGCATATAGAATATCTTCCTGCTGTGTAATAACCTCCTCCATTCCACAAGTCAATCACTCCCCTTCCTAACTCCCCAAAAAGTGGATAATATCCTGGTCACAATGAATTCAGTTGCCAAAGTCCTGCTTAACAGCTACACCATGACACCACTCCTTTTGTTACCATTATTGTAAGCACATTAATATTGTTTGGCTGTTTTTGTATCAGAAGAAGTGACAACATTTTTTACTTGCAAGACTACAATACTGGTTCTGAGCAACTTCATGAGGTAAATTAGAAATAAACTCACAATAATTTTCTTATTTAAAATAAACATCAGCCTATGCAGAGCTGTCCAGCAGCCTCTCTTTCACAACAACAGTTAATAATACACAGTAAATTACCTGGAATACGCTAGCAGAATAACAATTGATGACTTAGCATCATATACTTTGCATTCTATTGTGCTCATTACAAAATTATAATGGCAGGTGAGCACCTGGTCTTTGTACACAACACAAAGAACTAAATCACTGATAATACAAAGAGAAGGTAGAGGTATGATCTGATGTCCAAGAAAACAGGGAATGCATGTAATTTAGAGTGGCTACGCTTGGCTATTCTTAACTAAGTTCCATGTCAGTCTCAAGAAACTTATTCTGAGTGTTCCAGATGAGGACAACTATTGTCTGAAACCCCTCTAGAAAACCCCTTAGCGGAAGAGGTGATGGAAATCCCAACCAAAGAAGGTAATGGAGAGCCCAAACTGAGAATTCCAGAAGTCAATGGGAATCAGGACACCTGCTCTGAATCCAGGCTTCTTAGCTGAGACATCCTTGTATATATGAGCAGTATGGCCAGTGACTGGTGAAGATCCAATCTCCAGTTCATAAGCACTGACCTCATGACACCTGCCCAAAACCTGACACAGCAGAAGCACAGGCCTTTCTTCATAAAAATTATGCTTCAGTGTAGTGGATAAGAACCCTAAAGCATGACAACATTATTAAGGCAGCAAAGATATCAAAGAAAACACAAGGGTTTGGGTTGGAAGGCAGCATAAAGATCAGGTGGTTCTTACTCCTCTGCCATGGGTAGGGACACCTCTCACTAGACCAGGTTGCTCAGGGCCCCATTCTACCTGGCTTTGGACACTTCCAGGGACGGGGCATTCATAGCTTCTCTCGACAACCTGTTCCAGTACCTTAGCACACTCAGTATAAAAAATTTCTTTCTTATGTCTAATTTAAATCTACTCTTTTTCAGATTAATTCCATTGCCCTTTGTTTCATCACTACAAACCCTTGTTAAAAGTCCCTCTTCAGCTTTCTTGTGGACTCCCCTTGGGTACTGAAGTGTCACTCGAAGGTCACTCCAGAATTTTTTCTTCTCTAGGCTGAACAAGCTCCAATTCTCTCAGCCTTTCCTCATAGAAGTGGTGCTCCATCCCTCTGACCATCTTTGTGTCATTCCTCTGGACTTAACTTCAATGTGCTGGCGTGGTTCCTGTGCTGGATGCAGCGCTACAGGTGGGGTCTCAGTGGAGTGGAGATGCAGACTGTGAACTCCATTCCATTCCTCTATGCACATGCACACACCATCACATGGAGATAAATACTCCCACCTTCCCAGCAGTTTTGCCAGTGGGCAGGGAGCAAGGTAGAGTGGAACCTGGTATCAGTGACATTGCTGTTACAAGGAGGCCAGAGCTCAGATCGCTCTGTTAGCACATCAGTAGATATTACTTAAAGTTAAAAAACCAATAGGATTTTTTAGAAGCAGATTTTATTTTTACTAATGTATTTAAATTCTCTTCAAAATCATGACTTCCACATTTTGCTTCTTACATAGCAGCAAATATAGTAAAGACATATATATGGCAGGATATATACATATGTATATATATATACTGCATAGGAGGCATACGTATATACTCAAGACGAAAGGCCAAATACCATGCACCTATTCAAAAAGCTTAAATGTTTATCTTCCCCCAACCACCTATTACAAAAATTTCCTCTCCTCACAGAAAACTGTGTTCTGGAACACATACTATAAATTTCTTATGGTAAAATGGGAGCAAGTATGTTACACAGTGCAAGACCCATAATACAGCGTTCTAAATGAAACACTGAACAGTGCTAAACTCTTTCCTCTTCATCCCAACTCCTGGCAGGTGATCTTCAATGGAATCACAAAGCATATCAAAAAGACTTCCAACTAGAAAATATCCTGCACATTTCAGCTACAATTCCCCACTATGGAATATAACTATTTTCATAGTTAGTCCTCTACTGACATTTTTTGAAAGCATTTTTAAGCCTCTTCACAATCGAAAAACAACACAAGCAACCAAAATACCTCCAGTTTTTTTGATTCTGTTGCAAAATACTGGAGTTCTCTAACGCTTTGAAGGAGTACGTTAGCATGAATATATATTATATTCTGCCTAAGAGAACATTTCTAGTATTTATTTGTTCTTCCTTCTTCCTTGTTTTAACATCAAGTAGGACCCAAGATTTAGTACCAAAAGGCAAAAATAAAAATAAAAGTAATTTCTAAGTAGGCCATTTTGTTCAGTACTGTCCTGCAATATAAAAACCCTTTTTATTCTCTTTGGTATTTTTTTGAATGATTTGACTTGTACAAGCCAGAATCATTTTGTTGCATGCTTATGGAAAATGAAAAATCTTGTCTGTAGCAATATCAAATCATTTATACACAGCAGACATCAGCTGTCATTTCTGTCTATCCCAGCAGTACACCCCCTCTCACACTTCTCTCTTTAGTCTAGGTGAGCTGTCAAGTTTCTAGTTTCTGATGTGTATTTACATCATTCAATGACATCTGACAGTAGTGAAAGGCCACAGAAAACTGCTTATTGATCAGAGCAAAACTAGTTGACGGAACAGATGAGGTTGTATCACAGAAATGCAACCACACTCAGGTGATGACATTTTGCTCCCTTGTATACAAGTGCTTAATGGAATACAACTTCATTATATCATGCCACTAGTGTTTAAAGAATTGCACAGTTCTCATGAGTGTTTTGTCTATGTGGTGACGAGGACAATCTATTTGTACTGGTACCAATATATTACTAACCTGTTTTGCTCATGAACACTTGCAAACTACCAGCCAATGTGTCCTGATGAATATAATACGAGACACTGAAGACTCAATCTTGCCAAAATCTAATTGAGCTGACCTTTTAAAAAAAGATGGAATTACCATTTAGGGAGCCAGATCTACTTGAGATTTAGTTCTGCAGAATTCTGTGCTGCTTAGTAAAGACATTTTAAATGACCACTTTTATGCTTGGGACCGGTACAGTTTCCCAGTGGAAGTGATAACTCATCATTAGTATTTCAGAGGTTATTATATCAACTTGTATGAGAGTCTTTCAAACCGTATTGATTTAAATGCTGAGGCGTTCATGAGCAGAGGCTCTCCATACAAAATGTCCTGCAGCTAAAATATTAATTTTCTTATTTTCATTACTTTCTTCTTTTGTTATCTTGAACAGAAAACTCATTTTCCACAGAGTAACCTGTCAGGGTATAATTAAACGATATAGCCATTTCTTACAGCTTCTATGTTTACATTAGCAGTCTAACTGGAAAACGCAGGAAAATGTTAGCACCAAATAAACTGCAGTGATAAAAAAAAGCCAGTACGTTACAAATAATATCTGAAGGGCTTGAAATAATGAAACTTCTAGGGGTACAGCACAGAAATCAGAGAACTTGCTTTTCAAGACAGCAGTATTAGGTTTTTGTATCCAAGAAAAAACCCAGAAGAAGAAAAAATGTTTATGGTCCAAAAGTAGCTCTTAACAACGGGTAAGTGATGCTCAACCTTTCTAAGACAAGCCTCGCATTTAGGCTATAAATGAATACAGTCTTCTGATTCAAAACAAAATTATTCACCACCTCAGACAGAAAATTCTTTCAGTTTCAAGGGGAAAGAGATAAAAGGCTCAGTTCTAAGAGAAGGCCTTTCCTAGGCCTTTTTAGGCAAGTAGCATGAAACCTGAGGCTGACTAAACTGAAATCCCTCACAACTAGAGAAATCCAAGCTTTAAAATTAACGAATAAACGTATGTGAATAATGTCTTAAACAAGCAGAATATATTTTCAGCACTTTCACAGTAGAAATAATATGGACTAATCTGTACAAACTTTTTAACAAGAATGGAAAAAGATGAGAGCAGTCTTGCTAACTTTCAGACCAGCTCTTATCATCAAAACGCCTTTCAGAGAAAAACAATAAGGATTAGAAGTTTTTTGTTCTTTTCTTGATGTTCTTATAATGCACTTTCTGAAAAAAAATCCAGAAGAATTTTGCTTTCAGACTCAAAAAATTTCGAGTCAACTGAGATTTTCAGAGGTCATCTGGCTAAGACTGAATGAAGCTACAGGCATAGAGCAATAACTTTTCCCACTCTAAGAAAACTTTCTAATTCCTACTCCAATGAGGGGAAAAAAATAAGGTGATGCAGCAGTTACAAGACTGAAATAATTTTATTAATCCTGGCAAAACAATTTCCTTATTTTCTTGGAGTTTTTTTTGTATGTTTCTTTTTCTCCTCCGAAGCAGATGAATTATCTCACTGAACCGTAGGAATTTCAATGTGTACTAATTATTTGTGTTGGAAAATTTTAGCACAGGAGCCAGTATTTACAATGATTCACAAAAATGAAACCAAGAACTCATTCATAGCAAACAGCTTTCAAATACATCTTCAACATTTTTCACAGCTAGTTCAGTCTGCATCTAAAAGAAACTGTGTCATCTAAGATGCTATGGTTAGCCATCAGCATTCGTTTGCACGTACACAAAACCATGTATATTTAATATGAACAGATCTAAGGGGGAAATGGAAGATAAAGAAACAGTCACATATTCAATGCATATGATGCCAAATGTCTAAAAAGCAAACTGTCTGTAACCCTCCTGAAGTTAGTGGTAAGGAAGTACCCCAGACAATGGACAAGCATAGATAGGATGCTATTTTAGGTATATTTAAGGAACTTATTTTAGCCTTGAGGTTTTTTTACACAAAGAAAACAAAGAAGCATTCTGCATTCTTCTGTAAAATCTTTTACTGCATAAGTTTTTACTCATAAGAACTCAAAATTTTTGAAAAGAATAGAGGAATATAATTTAATCAAGAAGTTGAAGACAAATTACGTTTTGTTCCTTCCAAGTCTGGTCCTTGTACTTTGTGCTTATTCAGAAAATAGGAAATTCTCCTCATCTCAGTCTGATATGCATAAATATCTGGGCTGAAAGCCTTGACACTGATACTGATGACAGCAGCAATTCCTAACCAATTATAAAAACCAAAAAACCCTAAGTGAACCTACTTCTAATTTAACCCTGGATCTAAAACTATTTGTTTTACTTGAAATGTAAAGTATCTGTCCAAAGTGCAAGTAAAATCTATCTTCATTCAATGAAGTAACCCTGAAAATTAAGGAAATGCTACTCAGTATTAATAATTCCCAATTATGCTAACACCTTGGAGTCAGTTCTCTCAGGAAAAATACAAAGCCATGCATTTCCACCCTATCAGAACAGGAGTAAGAGAAACAGAAGCAGAGACTGTGTAATAGCCTGCTGACATAAGGATGTAGAGAGGATGTGCAGAATTTGAAAGTGTTATGGTGAACACAGTTCACTCTTTCAGTTACGTCTTTAGATAACGTAAAACAATGTTACATCTGATAACGTTATTACTTAATTTCTTTTAGATTCAGTTTTTATTCTTCTATGGTAGATCCAACTGTACCATGCAATAATCCAAATGGCTTGCTCATATTTAGGGCACCATTTCGATATTTCTTGGTTTCCTTACACAAAAAATTGTATCACGAGCATTTGTTTCTGTCTGAGATGACACAGAAGACCTTTCCTTCCCTGTGAATAATTCACAGAAAGCCACATCACTTCAAAAGAACAGAAACTGACTCTTTATGACAGGGATATATGAACTGGGTAAATGCCCAAGCCGTTGCTCAAAGCATGCCTGTAGCAGTATCTTCACTCCTTCCTGGACAGGCAAACTTAGCTGAAGCAATGACTTTTCTTTTTTCTTAGTTAAACTCAGTGGAGTTAAAGTCAAAGTCAAAAGAAAAAAACCTAACACTTGGATTCATTATGCATTAGAGGCATCTGTCTTTGTTAGCGAATAAGTATAGATTGTAATGCCATAGACTGTTGTGCTATAAAATGTTCACAATACACCAAGAACCCAATGTTTCTAAAAGGAATTCTGAAAGACTACGGAAAATAAATGCATGGAGTCACAAACATTAAAATATTTACTATTTTGCAGTAACTTACAGTTCTCTCTGTAATTTTGAATTCCAAAGCATTAAACACTACAACCTGCATCAACCATATAATTATATCTTTGCATTGGAAAACATCACTTAGGAGGGCCCTTTTAAGCAGGGCACACCACTCAAAAGGACTCCACACTGAGCATCCATGACAACTTCAGCAGTGGCACTTTTTGATGCCTCCTCCAGGACCAGTCTTTTTACTTTGCTCCTTGACAAAATCAACTTTGCTCTGTAGAAAATTCAGTGTACAAGGAGTAACTTCCAAAACCAGTATGACATTTATCACTGTATGATGCAACATGTCTTTTCACCCTTTTTAGGTGGCCTGACTGACCAATTGTCAGTTGCATTAGTGCTTGGGCCTTTGAATTCTTTTTCCTTTTTATTTTTATTTTTTTTACCTTTTTTTTTACCTTTTTTAAAAGTTAAGTTTCAAGCTTTTTATGTTAAATACAAATACACTTGAAAATGAGATTGAGTTTAAAAAAGGTAAATTGATACATCTGTGATTTAAGAAAAGCCTAAACAGAAACAAAATTTATAATGTACCTACAGAAAAGGAGTACATAGACAGAAAAAGGAATCACATGTTTAAAATAAACCATAGAAATACTGTTTCAGTTAATAACTGATAAAATATTTTTATCCTCTCAGATCTTATAACCTGACCCTTTTATCTGGTCTGAATATACAAATCTGGTGATTTTGTCAGCATTCTTTAAAAAACATTTTTTGGATATATTTTGAAAAGAGCCCATCTTTTCTCTGTGGATGAAGAAGCAAAGGAATGGTTTGGTTGGAGGTTTTTTTAGCTATCTTGTTCACCAGGCTGCTGTGTGAAAATATAGTTCAATATTGGTATTTGTCACATTCCTAATTCATATCAAAACCCTGAACTCTCCAAGACTTATTTCATTCTGACTCCAAATAGACAGCTTTTATAAAGAAAAAGGTGAAAAAATTAATACAAGAAATCACTGATACAACAATAATTGCTTTAACCAAGTACTTCCTTAAAAAAAACCACACAGAAACCCCCAAAAACCTACAATCTCCCAGCCACCACTACTCATTTATCATTAACCATTAGAATAAATATGGGTCATGTGAAGTAATTTGTTGCAGTATTAGGATTACCTAACTTAAGCTAATAATCTCTGTGCTATCATGTTAGCAACAATACTGTAAAGCTTCTGCAGAATTTTGCTTCATGCACCAACCAAAGAGGTGCAAGTACTCACATGTTCACTCTTTTAAAGTTATGATAAGCATTATGAAAGATAATAAAGTATTTGAAATTAATTTGGTGGGGATCTGGAGTTAGACAGGCGGCCATGTTATGGTACACTGGGCCAAATGGAACCATGCTTGATCCCCACTACTGCCTTTGGAATCCTCAGCACCAGAGAGACATGAAATTCCTAGGGTAGGGCCACCAGGGAGCTTCAAATGTTTTTAGGGGACTGGAAAACCTCTCTTATGAGGAAGGCTGAGGGAGCTGGGACTGTTCAGCCTTGAGAAGAGTTGGCTAAGAGGAGAACTCATCAATGTCTATGAGTATCTGAAAGGAGGGTGCCAAGAGGATGGACCAGGGTCTGCTTGGTGGTGCCAAGTAATTGAATGAGACAACGGGCAGAAACTGATGAACTGCAAGTTCCACCTGAACATGTGGAAGAACTTCACCATGAGAGCCACTGAGCACCAGAAAAATAGCCTAGAGAGGTTTTGGGGTCTGCCTCACTGCAGGATATTCAAAAGCTATCTGGACACAATACTGAGTAATGTACTCTATGGGACCCTCCTTGAACAGGGAGGTTGGACAATGTGACCTCCAGTGGTCCCTTCCGAACTTAAACATTCTCTGATACTGTGAAAAAGCTTTTCTCACAAAGATCAATTTTGAAGAAATAAGGGCTACATATAATGGCATTAAAATAGGCTAAGCTTAGATGACCAGAACAATCATTATACCTGAGGGCAGAGAGAATAAAGAAAAACTATGATTTATTTAAGCCATAAAGACTTCACTGGAAATACAGAGAAAAAAAATTTGCAAGAAAGAAAAAACAAGTAGTCTCACTAAGAAAACCATACTAAAGCTGAATTAATTTTGTGAATTCAAGTAATATTTGCTGGAAAGATGCTAATAGCTTTTATGTTACAGGATTACAAAATTTGTTATTCTATTCTAATTAAATATTCAGCACAGTAATTTAAAGACATTTCTCTGCGTCTAAGACTGATTTTAAAGAAACAAAGTATCAATTTTATGAAAAAAGAATACGAGGAAAAGATTGATGCCCTTCTTATCACTTATTTCTTCACCATTCCCTTTTTCCCTACTACACACTTCCAAAAGAGACAACAGTTAAGGAAAAGAAAAAAACAATGATACTCTACTATAATAAAAAATTACCAACATAAATAGAATTTCAACCACTTCACTGAAAAAAAGGGAGACAGATACACACTTGAGTTGATCTTTTGTTTCCTTGTCCAAGTGCAACGTGGGCAAAAGTGGTCAGCACAAGTTTTCAGATACTCTTATCAATCAAATTAAGCAAATCTCACGCACAGAAAAACAAGCAAATGCTGGTCCTTGCTACCTTGCTACTTTTTCTGCTCCCATCTGCTCTTGTGGCAGTAATACTGAAATTAATCCCTTTATCCTTACAGGCAGACTCTGAAGCAAAGATCATGAGTATTACAAATATGCCCTTACTCTCTGTCTCTGTTTCACCTGACTCCACATGGCTATCCAAGCTTTTCTGAAGCAAACTACCAGATCACTGTGACTTGCCTGAGACTGAAACTGAACTCTCAGGTCCTAATCTCAGCTAAACCACCAGAGTGGGGTGATTTTTGCTAGAAAACTGGGTTTTCTTCACAGACTACTTACACTGAAGGTTCTCTGTGGCTTCCAACTCGTAAATAAGACCCGAGCTCCTGTGCACAAGTGTGGCTCAGAATAAAGTACATAAACTACTGCAATAAGGGGAGATCACGGAAAGGAAAAGAACATAAATAGCAGAGCTAGTTCCATCAAAAATGTGCAATGCATCCTTCATTAAGAAATCTTAATAAAGAAAGTATTACAAACTACAAATCTCAGTCTTCAATTTAAAACTGGATAAACACCCCATTTAAGAAAGAATTATATCCTTTCACAAGCATTAAGAGGCTTTCATTTTCAAAATATTTTCAATCCTAAGATATAGATTTTAGAAGAGAGCAGGAGGGAAAGATATATTTCACAACACAGCCACTACAGAAAAACTGGAAACAGATGGATCTTACATATTGGTTTGAAGTGACCGCATTGATCTAGTTGCACAATTAACTGCCTGAGTTAGAAGACCAGGATATCTTCACACATCTATTTCATTTAACAGATGTACACATGATTGATATCCCTCCACTAGAGTTTTAAAAATGGCCTTAAAGTTTGACTTGGAGAGAAATGGAAGAATACATTATTGAAGCACTTATGTGGCACACTGACCTGCCTCACCAGACTTTCCAGCCTCTTTTATTGAGTTAGGGCCTGGAAATACAGTAACCCCAACCAGAATCACTTTCTTTTCAGCACACTCTCCTTCAGCAAAACGTGAAGACTCTCTCAAAGACTCTTCTGAAACTGTATCATTTGATATCCAGTCTGTGATAAAGCCATGCTTCATAGTTAGCTTGTGAAAATTAACTATTGTACATGCTTTGTATGGATACTTCCAACTCAAAGAAAAAGCAATAATTTAATAAACAATGAGTAGAATTCTCTAGGATTTCTTCAAGTGTGCCAGCATTTGCAATTAAAAAGAGTAATTAAAATTACCAACACGTTTCCTAAATTCAATGCATAGAGTGACCCCTACTGGTCTGTTAGGCAGCCCAGCAAAGATACAAAATGACAAGAGGCATCACTCCAAGGATGGAATCTGAGCTAACTTACATGGACAACCCTCAGGCTGAGCATGCATATCTCATTCAAGCTGCAGAATGACTAATACAAATAACTTAGTAGAGGCAAAAATACTCCAGTGCTTCCTGTGGCATTTTAAACTTTAATTCCTTTTGCTATTATAAACACCAAAAATTATCAAGTAGATGGCTTGTAAAGAACACTACCTCTATACCAGTATCTATCACTACACCAGCTGAAAACCACAGCATTATGAAGAATTTTAATTAAAGTTTAAAAACAGAAGAAACAAACTTTAGTGTATTAGATATTTCTAAATGAGAAAAATTGTGTACATTCACAATTCAATATAAATGGGAATTACCACAAGACCCCATGATTCAGATTTTGCTTGCTACTATTTTACATTACACATAAAAAAGCAAGTCACAAGGGCATTTAATTATTTGTCTAAATACTGTCTACTTTAATCAATAGTGCTCCGTAACACACGCAATTTATCACCTAATACACTATTTTATTATTTTAATGCTTTAGGAGAATCTATTTAAGATCTTAGCACTACTATGAGTACATTAACAGGAAAATAAAAGAAGGGTATCGATGTTTATTTGAAGTGCTGAATGTTCCCTTAGATTTATAAATACATATATTAGACATTCATACACACACTTGGATCAGAACCCAGCTAGAATTAAGAACTAGAAAACTGCAAATTAAGCTAAGTGTGGATTCTAAATCTATTTCCTTGATGATTGGACTTCTTAGTAACAAGCACAGGATTACAACATAAAGTGCAAGAGATGGAACAAACAAAAACATTTGCTTCTGACTTCACTTCAGCTAGCAGTAACCCCAACAACCTAGTAAGACATTCCCTCTTCTGAAAACCTTTGCTTAGAATGCTTAAGAAATTTCTCTGTTTCAAAATTTCTGCTAATTAAAAAGGAATATTGTGTAGTGAGGCTCTGGAGTAGCTGGATTAGCCTCCAGGTCCAGAGGCAAAACCTGGACCTCTGAGTGTTTCAGTGGCTGACCTGCACCCTGGCTCTTACTTCTGACCACTAGTCAAGCTGTTGAAGCAAATAATTTCAGCCACAAGTTATTTTTAAAATGCATTCAACCGGTTCTAACTTCATACACCAAATCCCTAGAGCCTTCAATAGGAGCTCAGCATTCTAGACAGATTTTATTTTTGGGAGCCATATTTAAATATTTACAATGTTACACAAAGGAGAATAAAAAGAAAAAAAAACCAACAGTGACATGCTATAAAACATTTAAGAAGCTGTAACTCAGCTATTTTTCCCCAAACTATAAAGTGAACTTTTGTATTGTTTTCACTGACAAACTGAGTACTACAATATCCACTGTAAAAGTGTAAATTTAGACATTATTCCATCAAAAGAAACACAACAAAACCATTGAGGTTAAAAGTCAAGAACTCCAAAGTCACAGAATTCAAGAAATAATCCCGTCCATGTACAATTTAATCAATCCCATTGGGCTTGCCTCAAGTGATAATTAAAAACTTATTCCTCAAGACCTTTACACTATTCATCGAGCAAGCACTCTACCACTGTTGTGGTTGGTCTTGCTCATGTTTTATCCCAGGCCTTGTAAGTGCCCTCTAAATAGAGAACTGAACCAAACATCAAGCTGAGTGGCACAGCTGAAGAGAAAGGGTGTCATCAAGAGGGACCTTGACAGACTTGACAAATGAGCTCATATGAACTTCAAGAATTTCAACAAGGGCAAGAGCAAACATGAGTTTGGCCAACCCTCAGTATCAACACAGGCTGGAGTAAGAAGGGGTTGAGAGCAGCCTGGCAGAGAAGGATTTGGGCTACTGGTGAATGAAAAGTTGGGCATGATCCAGTAATGTGCACTCACAGCCCAGAAAGCCAAATGTATTCTGGGCATCAAAAGCAGCATGCCCAGCAGAGAGAGGGAGGAGATTCTCCCTTTCTGCACTGGTGAGATTCTACCTGAAGTTCTTAGGTACTCAGTGACATGAAAGACATGGACCTGTTGGAGCAAGTCCAGAGAAGAGACACAGAATTGACAGAGAGCCGAAACATCTCTGCTGTGAAGAGTTGAAAAGAAAAGCATTGTGGTTGCTCGACCCAAGATGAGAAGGTTCCAGGGAGATTATTTTGTGGCCTTTCAATATATAATGAGGGCTTACAGAGAAGATGGAGACAGGCTAATTTTTACCAAGGTTTGTAGTGACAGGACAAGCAGTAACGCAAACTCTTACATTAAGAGCGTAGATTTAGATTGGAAACAAGGAAGAATTTTTTAATGATTATGGTGGTGAGATACTGGAACAGGTTGCCCAGAAAAGCTGTGGATATGCCACCACTGGAAGTGCCAAAGGTCAGGTTGAATCCTATCAGGAACATTATCTAGTGAAAGGTGCTCCTGCCCATGATAAAGGGTTGTATTAGATGATTTTTAAATCCAATTCCTTCCAATCCAAACCATTTCATAATTCTATGCAAGAAGACATTTTACATTTCCAAGCTGTCTATAGCAGAAAAGGGCCCTAAGCCTATCAGGAACCTCGATTCCCTCTCTGTGGTAGGAGAAAGTAGTGTAATGCCAAAGCTAGTGCCAAGCCAGCTCCAGCACCAGCCGCACAACTATGACAGAAGGATATCTGATTGAACTACAGCTTTTTCTCTCTTTTAGTTCCAAACCCCTGATCTCTGTACAGCAGTGCAAAGCTACAGTTCAACTGCATGGGTACAAAACGAAATTTGGCTGACTTGGGGATTTCCCTCCTCAGTCCTTTTCTGAGTATTTTCTCATAGCACCTTGTCTCATCTGCTCGACTAGCAGATGAGCAGTCCATGCATGCACAGAGCTCTCAGGTTTAAAACATCCAGAAGGAGGTTAGTCAGTAATGAAAGTTAAATCTTGTGTCTCCAGTGCTTGAAGGATCCAGTGCTGGGGCCTCTCAAAGCCTGACAGTCAATATATGCCAGGCAAAAGACAGCTTACCTGGCTACAAACTTACATTCTCTGGGGAACGATAAATTAGTTCTCAATGCTCTTCTGCAAGTCTGCTCACAGTTTTAAAAATGGAATAATGTTTTACTGTCTACAAACAAGAAATTAAAAACTGTTGTAATATAGAAGGTAAAAATTGGTTTATAACTGGGGACTGAGTAAAAGTTGGCTCATGTTGCCAGCTTATCATGCTGCCCAGCAAAACCTCACCCTCTTACCTCGACAAGTATAGAAATAGCCTATTTGAGCTATGAGGAGTAAAAAAGTTTTACTGTAATCATATTTCTTGTCAGTGACCATGATTCTTTCATACTAGGGATATTTAAATCATTTAGCATCAAACCTCTGACTAATGAAAAAGACAGCAGTGAAATATGAGAGGTTTCTATTTAGTGTTCAGGACAGTGGCATGCCACCCTACTGCTGTGCATCCAATATTTTCCATCAAGCCTTCTGTTTTACCATATTATTCTTGCTGAAACTGCAGATTTTTTGATAATTTCCATGGTGTGAAGGGTAAAAAGCTACATCCAAACATGAGCAATAAATGGATTACGTCAAGAGTTAAGTGAAGCTGAACTATCTGAGTATGTCCTTGGCTAAGAGTAGCAAGAGAGAACTAGAATGGCAAGTGGCAGAGCACTATTCTTTCACATTGCTGTCTTTGACCACTAGGGCAGAGGCAAGATCTGATTACCAGTGAGCATGCAAGAAACATCAGGAAATGAAGATAACGCTGATGTTTGAGCACACACTGACAAAACAGCAATTCTTTCCATAAAATTAGAAATATGTACCTAATTCATTAATCAAACATAAGACTACGTGATACTTACAGCAAGTTCTGCAGATAAGGTATATAACTTGGCTAAACATTGTTGCCCTACCAATCCCTCTGAAATAATCTTTTAAAAGTACAGTTTTTTCATCAGCTCCTTAAAACACTCGAGAGCAAATGGCACAAATAGCTTGATCTTGTTATTTTTGTCATTTAGTAAACATGAAGAGCCTTCAAACTTAAACAGTATATCTTCATGCCCTTCAGATGAGACAGGATTGAGGCGAAACGTATCTGTGAGCAGGACTGGGATAAGAGACTCAGACCTCTGATGGAACTCCTACCCCTCCTGTCCCCGCACCACTTTCTGCTTCACAGCTAAGCCACCAATCTATTTACCTCTTTAAAAGCCACACATCTAGCAATTTAGACACTTAGAAAGCTTTCATTTTGTGGCAAATACTACACACAGGAAGAGGTGTACTGACTGAAGTAAGAGTAGCACTGAATTTTTGCAGTTTCTTGGCTTGCTTACAGAAGGAGATGTCAGCCCTTATGTTCTGCACCTCCCTTCGTTGCTATGTACATTTACAGTAATGGAACCAGACACGTGCAGCTCAATTCTGAAGTACCAAACAGGATACATACCAAAACCAAATGCTTTACCGAATAATATCAGCTGCGTCTAAAGATGGGGAAAAAAACGTAAATTTTTACCTCCCAGGAAGACCTTGAAAAAGGCTTACCTGGGCAAATTAACAAATTACGTTTTTTCTCTTAAAGAAACAAATTTGGAAAAGTTCACGATTGTTTCAGCAACTGTTCCATAATGAGATGTCTCTACATTTCCCAGGAGAAGAGAATACAGAGAATAGTTCTGTGGTGATTCTTAAAGAGTTTTAAAAAGCCACAGAATTTGAAAAAGATAAAAGATTAGTGGATGGATATAAACAAAATTTTTTAAATAATGCAAAGGATGACATCCAAGTATCAAGGGCAGCTCACAAAAAGGAGCTTGAGGTCTATTCTGGCTCTGTGTTTCTGGGAGTTACCCAGTTCTTCCTTCCAGGTAGGACCAACTGTACTTCTCTTGATAGAGTACAGACAAAGCTTTCACACCCTGCTCCTCAAGAGTGTTCAGGTGCAGTAGTATCTTTATGATTCAGCACCATTTTATAACTAGCCCCGTATGTCTGGTGAGCAGAACAGGTAACTGCACAGCACAAGACCTCAACACTGCCAGTACACAGACCATCTGCCTCTGCTTTTCAACAGCTTTTTGTTGCTGAGGGTTGTCATGCAGTTCCTACTCACTGTTTTGCTTTCAATATAATGAGCTCCTGATCTAAAGAGCTCCTTCACATTGATCAGAGATCCAGAAAGAAATGCAACATGCTGTATGTGCTCCTACATTGCCTTGTCTACACTTGTTCTCATACACTCACATGTTTCTTAGAATGCAGTACCTAAAGCTGGACAAGGCACTCCACACTCAGTATACACTCCACATCAATTGTTACATTTATCTTTTGAAACCCCAGTATGCATTTGCCTTGAGACATGGCCTTGTGGCATCTTGTGATGCATGATAACCTCCAGATCCTTTGAGGAATACCTGTTCTTAATCTTTTGATGCTACTCCATGTTACAGATTATTTTTTTGATAAATATAACACTTGGCACCAGTTCCTATGAGTTAGCACCCCATTTTCCTTTCTTAAATAAACCTTCCAACTTACCAAAATTATTTCAAACTCTACTCTTGCTCTCCAGCATGTTCACAGTCACTTCCACCTTGGTGTCAATGGCAAATTTAAATAAGGACATTCCCATTCCATCATCCACATCACTAAAACATTGAGTCACACTGGAACTCGAACAGACCCTTCAACAATTCAACCCAGTAAATCCTTCCAATGCTGACATGTGCATGTGCACCCACAAACACATGTGTGTGCACACCCATCCATCTTCCACCCCATCTGAGTATAAGGATATTACACTGACCACAGCATTTTGTTGGTTTTTATGTTGGTGTTGTGGCAACTCATTTAGCTTGCTTTCTGTACAAATTAAGCCTGTGATAACAGGATGCTCACTGGATTTAATTAACTTGTACTCTCCACAAGCAACCCTAGGAAATCAGGCAGAGATGTTTTACTGATGTATAATTAGCATACACAAAGGCTAACACACTGTAAAAATCTATGTTGTTTTAAGAAGTCATCCTACAAAAAACTCCACCAAGAAATAAAAGCAAATCACGCTTTCAAAAGTTAACATCAAGCTTAAAAAGAAACTTTACTTCTTTCTTCCTATGTGCAATATTGAACAGTGAGTTCTGGTCATAACACAGAATTACTCTTGAGGAATTTTTCTGAATATATTTGGAAGAAAAAAGGAAAAAAGTGCAGGCTCATTAAAAAAAATTGCTTAGCCATGCAAAGCTGCTAAGTAAATGTGGAAGCTACTGCAGGAAAGAAAGTGGCACATTTGCACAGACTTGCTAGCGGGGTGCTCAGAGTTACACTGCTGTCAAAAATTCCCCAGATAAACATAAAAAAATAGTTTGTGCTGAAGCATTTTTATAAATTCCTCAGAGATACCTTAAATATTAATAAGAGCATATTTTAAAACAGTCTTTTAAATATTAAGGCATGTGCATGTATACTATATTAACGTACAATTGAATAAAATCTGCTCTTTCCACAGAGTCACTTCAAGGTGTGGAGTATTTTTTTGTTGGGTTTTTTGGTTGGGTTTTTTTGTTTGTTTGTTTTGGTTTGGGGTTTTTTTGTCTCTCCAGAGAAATCCTTGTTAACTCGAACTAACATGTTCAAAATAACAAAATTCAATGATCTGGCAGTTTTTAAGAACCGATTACTGACACAGTTTTGAATGTTTCTTAGATGAAATCACTAACTAACACCTTCACATTAATCGATTGGTGTCAGCAGAATTCTGGAGAGCTATGCTGCAGGCTCCAACACCAAAGTAGTAATCAATTAAGGAAGTCAGCTGAAAAAAATGATGCAAAGATCAGAGTTGTCAATGGCAAAATAATCTCATCTCAGTGATGTCAAAGGAAGAGTAAAAAAATGCCACATACTTACTTCACAGTGTAAGAAAACAATTCCAAATAATTGTCAAATACATACACAAATTAAAACCTATGAAGAAATTCTTCAGGAATCTATCTTTTTGGCTGTATTTATGTCATTTTGTAAAAGATACATGCTAGTATAAATTGCACAGGCCTTTTTAAAATTTATTAAACATTATTAAATAACATACTTGCTAAAAAACCCAGGGATTTTTATTTAGATACTTCAAACAAATAATAAAAAGGTGAACACAAAACAAATACATATCTAGCTATCTCATGGAAACTAATTAACATTTTTACAAATTTCACACACTTTCTGAATTGGGCCAAGAAAGCCACTGTTTTCCTGCTGTATCTCTCATCCATAATTAACTCTGAAGCACAAATACCACTGCTTTGGTGAGCTGCTAAGTTCTTGGACCTGCTGAGTTAGCAAGGATGTCCACAGCAGGGTGTTGAGAAGGGCAGTGTTAAATACCATTCAAAATAGGGTTCTCATTTCTCCATACTCTTTGTTTGGCTGTCACCATCACGAGGGCCTCCACCAAACTACATGCCATAGAAAGCTACCTGACACAATCTGAAGTGCATTCTTTACCTTCCACAAGCAAACCATCAGAATCTATTAAAATTACTTTACGCCGATAGCACTAGAGACATGACAAATCACAGGCCAAGAGTCAGATACCAAAGAATGTGTCTCAGGGCGTTGGGGCCAGGCCCATTTGCAAGCAAATGATATTGTGCGAAGCTGGCATGCTCAGTGCATGACAAACTGATGCAATTTCAGTACTGTCGGAGAAGCTGGGTGAGATTTCTCTGATGGTGGCTATGGTTAGTGTACAGAATTGTGCAGAGTTCCCAGATTTGAATCACTTGGGGCCTGAAAGGGCTTCACTTGACAAGCCACAAATAATTACACTACACTCTTTCTATTGTACTCTATTACTTTGCCTCTTATCTCTAGGCTTTGAGCACTCATGAACAAGCAAGGTCGCTTCTATTTTGACCATGATGCAACAAAACATTGTTCTTTTGTGATATGATAAATAAAACACAGCCCTGCAGACTAAACATTTTTATCAGGTCCATTTTCCACTTTTATAAGCATCAACAACTTTGGGAGCTTGTTAGAAGAGTGGAGGTTGGAAATAACCATGCAGGCAAGTTCATGAGCTTTTCACTTAGGAGTGTGATACAGCTATCTCGTTATTGTAAAAACTCATTTGAGCAATAGGGCATTAAGTTCTTAGCCCATAACAGATAACAGTTGTATCTGTGATTACTTTAAGCAGGTTTTTACCCCTTTCAAATCAGCAATTTTTGACAATTTAGTAGCAAAAAATAGCTTTGAATGTGCAGCGTGTTACCAGTTATTTCCCAGACACTAAACATACTTCAAAGCTAAATTTTCTGTATCAGTTCACAAAATGTATTATTTCAATACTTAGTCAATTAGGAGAGTTTTGTGTTAGTGGTATTATCCTGACCACTGCATTCAAGGAGAGTAATGCTAAAATTCACAATTTAAAAATAAATAAATAAATAAATAAATAAATAAATGACGGAAAAGGGGAAAAAAGCAAAAAGCAGTGAATTTCATTGTTAAAGTATTCTAGTCATCTTTTCTTAGCTTACAGAACAATTTCTTTCAGAATAAATTTCCTTCTTTCTCCCACTGTTTAGAGAAGAAATCACTCTTTGAATTTAGAATTCCATACTACAAACCAGATGGCACCAGGTTTTTCCACCTTAAAACTATGTTTAGAGGTTTTTTTTAAAGCTGCAATTAGATACAAACCATGAAAGAGTTTTCAAATATGAAGACTAAATGAATGTAGAGAAAAAATAATTCTACCAAAAACTTTAAAACCGTTTCTGATCCCTACGATCACATTCTCCTTATTTTCCAGATAAATGCATAGTAGCAAGTAGGTATCAAAAAAAAAAATATTAAAAGACTTAGTTGCAAGTGCTGAACTTTTTAGAAAGTATATTTTCCTACTTTGCCTCTAATTCTGGCCAGTTTAAGGACCAGGTTATTTGACAGACAAAAATTACTATCTGCAATAACACTCTCATAGAGTTCTTAATGAATTGTTTTAAAACACACATAAAAATCTTCTCTCCCCCTTCCCAAATGGTAATAAGAATTCATGGCAAAGCTTGGATGTCTGATACTGTTCTGACAAAGGAAGGTAAACATTTTTGACGAGGGAAGGTAAACCAAAATTAGGAACAGATTTTGACAGAGAGGACAAATATGAAAAGGAAATTATAAAATTAAAAAAAAGTAACAACAACAAAACCCAGAAAAAAAACCCAACCAAAAAACAAACCGAAAAACCAAACAACAAACAAACACAAACCAAACCAAACAACAAAAAAATCCACGCCCAAACTCAGCCATACTTCAGAATCTACTTGAGCTTTCTAGTCACCGTGTCAGAGGCAACAATGTAAAGATGCTGTTCCTACCAATCACACAATCACATCCCCATTCTGAGCGCTCAGCAAAAGGAAAGGCCTTTGGCATTTTTTATTCAATACCAAAAAGAGATGTTTTCAGTAATTACTGAGTTTTTATGCTCTCTCCTGGGAACATAAACCCAGAAGGGAGGTCTTTGGCTTTTAGAGAGAAAATGAATCTCTAATTAGAAGCCAGCTTTCAAATGTTCTCAATCTTGTTCATAAGAATGAAGAATTTTGAAATTTTATAGGGAGTATGTCATCACAGGAGATAATTTTTCTTAGAATTTGTAACAAATCAGAAAAATAATAGGCTAGTATGTTTTTTGATTCTATAGTGGCATAACTTTCAAATCCAATGTTGATTTGCATTTTTTTTCCTGAATATCCATTTCTTCATATATTTAAAGTAAAGCTAATATTTTTAGTACATTCCCTGACATTACTATAAATTTTCTAGTCCATTAATTTATTATTAAACTAAAGCTACATTCTTTCTTTTCTTTTTCTCCACATCTTAAGAGAACAAGAATGTCAGACTGTAATTACCATCACAGCTCAACTGCAAGGAAGACACATGATCAGGGAGTCCTATTTCTGGCAAAAGCTTGATTACTCAACAAGGAATAGAGAAGGGAATCTATACTTAAAGAAAGAGTCCTGTGCAAAACCAGAAGTAGAGGCAGTTAGCTGAAGTACGTATTTCTCAAAACAAATAGTCTTTTTTCATAAAAGCAGTGTACTGTAATGATTGACACTCAGACTTGCTGCTGAACAATCGATTATTTTACTACCTTATCAAGACTTTGTTTGCCCTTTTGTAAAAGATTATAAGGAAAGCTTTAGATTTCATTATTTTCCAATCTGCAGCGCTTGAATACCTCCTGCTCTGGTATAAAAAGGGAGTTAATTTTTTTTTAAGTGAATCAATTAGAGGAGAGACAAGAAATACAAAAAATAAAATAATGAAGATTGGCAATTTTTATCTTACCATTTTCAAGGTAACTTAGTGGGACAAAAGACTTTCAAAGAAGTTTTATACTGTTTTTAGTCTGTTAAAGAATTAAACACTCAAATAGTAAGAATATCTTTTGGACATGCAATGCTTTTCACAGCCCCTTGCCAGGAAATAACTATCATCAAGTGTAGGCAGCCCTTACAAGAGTGATTTTTGAAACTGTGTAGCATGTACATTATTCCACAACTGTCTCATAGAGGCCCCAGACCTAACTGGAACCCAAAACACTGTGACATTTAAATGAATAATATACTAGACGGAGGTTGAAGTGGAGGTTTGGCGGTCACTTCTCATAAATTACTTACAGTAGTCAGTACCTTACAATAATGGCAAATTCAACATCCAAAATTATCTTCTTCTCAGATTTCCTATTTATGCACTCCTAGAACCAAAGGCCTTTTTGAACGAGAGGTGGAGCTCTCACTGCACCAAGAGAGCAGTAATGAGGAGAAACATACTTTGTTTCAAACCTGGCATGGACGTGGTGCTCCTTACTCATGGTATGCTCCTTCTCTTTCATCTTATTTCAATGCCTGAAAGTATCCAAGCCTGACTGTTGTGCCCCCAATACTTAAAAAAAAAAAAACCAAACTAACAACCCTGAAACATTTATTGGTTTATGAAACGTAAAATTTATAACACAATATTTGGTTGACATAATAATTTTAAAAAAGCTGTTCATAAGAAGAGGTTATTCATGCTCTTGTTGCAAGACTTATCATCAGGACATCTCAGAATAAGTTTATTAACAGACCACATACATTTCTCCTTTCATTTTCTATTAAAAATACAATTCCACTTTCAAAGGGAATGACAACACTTCTGTTTTGTCATCAAAATCCCCTTACAGAATGCTCCCCAAAATGTTAGTTTTCCCCAAATCACAAAAATTTCAAGCTTACAGAAAACTGAAAATTAAGTTGATACTTGTCCTCATATAATTCCTATAAACACAAAAAAATAAGAGTACTCAGAATATGGTAGTTTGAAAGCCTCCATTAGCACTCTTCCATGGTGCATACCTAAACCAAGCATTTCCACTGTACCCAAATGCAGTACTGAAGTTATCCCACCACTCTGCACAGAAGCACCTCTTAGGTATCATATATGTCATTCCAAAACAGCTTAATAAATGCCATAACAATGGTGACTAATTATCAATTAAACCTGGAATTAATTATATCAGGTGCTAAAAAATTCGAAGACCAATTAAAATTGCATTGCAAAAAGAAAAAGGGAGAAATCTATTCCATCTGACTTCAGGTTGCATTTTAAAGCCTGGTGTGTTCTCACTCCTGGCTAGTGAAAAATGTACATATGTTTAACACTATCTTGGTTGACAAGACTTTACAGTTATCATGACTTCATGCTATCTGGAAACATCACCAGGAGCAGTTAAGCATGAATCCTCTGCTAAAATAATTCCACTGATAGTATTAAATTACTAACAAAATTTTGTCACCAATACATCCTGAAGATACAATGGAATTAAAATATATCTTTATTGTGATGCATATCCGAATGCTCTGCTACCTCCAATCTTTCTGAAAACGCAAATTCCTCATTAAAACCACAGACCAGTAGATATTGGGAGAAGAATGGATAATGGATGCTTTGTAGTTGTACTGTACTAATAGAACTTTTGCTCTGTCAGATGTAGAATTGATAATCACGCCATTGCTTCTATACCCACAAATAAAGAAAAAGGTATTTCCTGCTCAGAGAAATCTCACATGGCCCTTTCCAGGATTTCATGACAGTGAATCAGGGGGCCTTCAAGCAATTGCCCAGCAACTGGAGATCTCTGGAGCTCTATGTCTCCATCTGGTCAGCTCTAACTGATCACTGCACAAACTCAGACAGTTTTCACTTTGGTTTTACCTCTGCCTAATTTCTGCCTTAGCTGCCATCATGTGCACTGCAAAATTCTTTGTGTCTTACTTTACACTCTTCAAGTTTCCACTGCATACCAAGTGGTCAGTTTCATATCACTGACAAAGTCTGTCAAACAGGAAAACTGACTGGAGGAAAGAAATTTAATCCTCACTGCTGACAAATGCACTTTACCCCCTAAAAAAAAAAAAAAAAAGAAAAAAAGTATTTTTAGTAACAGGAATCTGTCTTAAATTACCAAGTCTATTTCCTCCACTAACACATGTACCTTCATTGGAATGTCAAACCCACCATAACCAAAGATCAAAATAGCATTTTTCTGACATTACAGAATCACTGGCATCTGTCAAATTATCTTTTATCATCTTCACCATCCCTGTAGGAGAGAAAGGCACTGACTCCCTTGTGGAGAAACCAGACATTTGAAAACCCTCTATGAAGACACTAAGACAGTAAAAAACTAATTAGATCTAATAGATTGAATACTTCTGTTTAACTTCCTTGAACTTGGAGCAACTGGTGTATCACTGATTTCAACAGTACTTGTGACACAAGGTGTGCTTATAAAAGCCCGACTGGTAAGCAAGTAGTCGTCACACTGGCAGATTTCATACTCAAAATCAAGGCACTCAAAATCTGTTCAGATTTTTAAAAACTACCAAGTTTACACATTCTAGAAAAGAGAAAGTGGAAGGGCTAGAACAGTAATACTTTGAAATCTTTTTACATAAACTCATAATTACTCCCTCTATACTTATTAATTACAAAAATTATAAATATTCCCCATTATAACTTGTTATTGTGGTTTATTCTAGGTCTTCATGGAAGAACACCTAAAAATTTCCCTTTTTGACTCTATGTACATTTATTTTAATAGCAAAGAATGCTAAAATACATAAACTATACCAAACTTTAGATCTTTGTGGTTCTATACTTCCATAAAGAGAAGTATAGCACTGTAATTAAACTGCTGCTTCTATGGAGGTAAAGCCAATGGACCTTCCAAAAACCCACATTAGTTTATGATCTTACATGTCAGATCTTGCTTCTACATTTGCAACTCCAGGAGCAATTTGGAGAGTAGTATTGGAGGTGTTAATTAAAAATGCAGTAAGCACTTGTGTCACTCAAGTATGCCCTCTGCTCTACAACACATTTAAATGTATGTCACCTTGACCTGCAATATACCACTGTAAAATTTTTTTGGTCAATATAAATCAAATGTACACTAATTTATTCAGTAAGTTTCCTGGGATCTGAATCAACATTAGAAATCTAACTAGTATTTATTATTCTGTTATTGACAAAGGGAGCATATTTAAATGACAACAAGAACACGTGGGTGTCATTTCGAAGTTGAATTGTTCTCTAGGGACATCCTTAGTAAGCGCCTACATTTAAAGGTCATTGACTGCCAAATTATGAACAACTGTTGCATTTATTAGCACAGGCTCAATAGTTTAGAAGCTAGTGTCATCAATTTAAACTGACAATGAAATTTAATTGTCTACCAAGAAAACTGACATTTCCCATATTCTGTGTTTCATCATTTTGTATACTCCACACAGAACTGGAACAAGTGCAAGTTTACTCTGGGGTTTTTGTTTGGGTTTTTTTGTGGGGGGGATGGGGGGGAAAAGACTTTCAAGACTTCATACCAAAGGAATAGTGCTTTAGTAAAGCTGAGCTCCTGAAACCAACACTTTTGAAAAATTGTGTTTCCCATTTACTTTACTGACAGAAACCAATCTCAAGTGTCAGATTAGAAAGAAAAATTGGAGAAAAATCTTATAATCTTTTACGTCCCTAATATTTGATCTCCCTAGTTATGACCCCCCTTTCTGCTTCTTAATTGCCGTGTAGCTTTCCCTCTGAACTTTCTATGGCAAGTTATTTCTACCCTCTCCCCAGAAATGATTGATCTCTGCCCATTCCACTTTCCAAGTGCTGCCTAGCCACACCAGGGAGAAGAAGAAAATCTGAAACAACAGGCCTAAGCTGAAAATAAACCAATAAGTAGGTAATGAATTCCCATACAGAAAATTACTTCTCTGTCTTTTCTTTCCAAGAAGTAAGAACGCACAGTAGCAGCCTGCATCCATGGGAACTAGATTCTGTTCTGCAAAAGATACAGAACCAGAAATGCAGGGATGTCAGGAAAATAGGATGTCTGGTTGCAACGCAGAGCCAGCACAGAGAAGAACAAGTCTCCCTTCAATCTTTCATTTCATGCAGGAGGCCACCACCATACTGTTTCTAGCAAAGACAATAAGACAACCATCACCACTCTTCTCAAAAAGCTGTCCCTGACCACTGCTTGTCTGCAGCAGTCACAGTGCAGAAGGCACCCTCTGTAACCTGCTGGCATGTGACTGGGCAGTCAGCACATCAGCAATCTTCTATCTGCTTCCATCATCCTTTTCTGCTGATAGTTGCATAATCTCTGATAGTTCCTTGTTCCAGCTACTCCGGTCCGACACTTTAATTTTGAGCAAGTTGGCATTTGTGGGAAAGACAACAGTAAAATGATCAACTGTGTAAAGTAGTACTTCTGTGATCACAGAATTGCGTAATAGCTTGGTTTGGAAGGGACTTTTAAAGGTCATCTAGTCCACCTGTTCTGCAATGAGCAGGAACATCTTCATCTAGATTAGGCTGCTGAGAGCCCCATCCAAACTGGCCTTGCATGTTTCCAGGGATGGGCCATCTGAAACCTCTCTGAGCAACCTGTGCAGGGTTTCACCATCCTCACTGAAAAAATTGTGTTCCTTATTTCTACTCTGAATCTACCTTCTTTTAGTTTAATAGCACTGCTTCTTCTTCTTCTTAAAATGACCTACTAAAAAGCCTGTCCCAGTCTTTCTTAAAAGCCCTGTTTATATAGTCCAAAAATGGAGTTCCGGAGTCCTCTTCTCCAGGCTGGACACACAAACTCTCCTAGCCTTTCCTTACTGAAAGAGGAAAGCAGAGGTGCTCCATCCCTCTGATCCATTTTCTAAGCCCTCTCTGGACTGATTACAATCATCTTTCTCCAGAGGGACCCCAGAGCTGGATGCAGCAGACTCCTTCCAGGTGGGCTCTCATCAGAGCAGAGCAGAGGGGCGGAATTCCCTCCCTCCCTCCCCTGCTGCCCACGCTGCTTTGGATGCAGCCCAGGACACATTTGGCTCTCTGGGCTGTGAGTGCCATGGCTGGGTCATGTCCAGTCTCTCACCCACCAGCACTCCCAAGTCCTTCTCACAGGACTGCTCTTAATCCCTTCATCCCCCAGCCTGGATTGATACCAAGGTTGTTCAAACCAGGTGCAGCACCTTACACTTAGCCTTTTTGAAGCTCATTAAGGTCCCACAGACACATTTCTGGAGCTTATCCAGGTCCCTCTGGATGGCATCTTGACTTCAGGAGGGTCACTGCATCACTCAGCTGCAAATTTGCTGAGGGTGCACTCCACCTTTTTGTCTATGTCATTAATGTAGATAATAAACAACATTGGTCCCAGCACAGACTCCTGAGGGCACCACTTGCCACTGATGTCCACTGGGACTCTGAGCCATCAACCACTACCCTCTGGATGTGACCATCCAACCAAATACAGTCTAACAGCTGACATGCAGAATCCATCTCTCTCCAATTCAGAGAGAAGGATGTTGTGGGGGACCTTGTCAAAGGCCTTACAGAAGTCCAGACAAACGGCATCTGTAGCCCTTCCCTTATGCACTGATGTAGCCACTCCATCACAGAAGGCCACCAGGTTAGTCAGGCAGAACTTGCCCTTGGTGCAGCTGTGCTGGCTGTCTCAAATCACCTCCCTGTCCTCCATGTGCCTCAGAAGAGCTTCTAGGATAATCTGTCCATGACCTTCGCAGACATGGAGATGAGATTGAGAGGTGGGTAATTTGAAAGGTCCTCCCTTTCTATGCTCTTTAAAGACAGATACTGTTTTTTCCAGTCACCTGGGACTTCACATGACTTTTTAAATATCAAGGAAAGTGGCTTGGCAACCTTGGCCAACACCCTCAGGACTCTGGTATGCCTCTGGTCAGGATCCATAGACTTAGGTATGTCCAAGTTCTTCATGAACCTTATCATCTCTTACCGTGGGGAAGTAACTTACTTTCCCGTTCCCTGCCTTGCAGTCCATCCCCTCAAGAACTGTGGAAAAAGAGGCTGCAAGAGAAGACTGAAGCAAAAAAAGTTAAGTAGTTCAGCCTTTTCTTGTCCTTTGTTAACAGGTTGTCAGTAGTATGCACTGGGAGGGCACCTTATTTGACCTTTATCACCAAACTGTTTTAAATGCTAATACTGTAAAGCTGATGATGAAAACTAATTTAAAGTGAATTGTTTGTATAATTTCAGAGCAATGGTAAGCTTTCATTAACCTCAGTTTAGCTGGAAGGAGGACATATACAGCACCACTTTGAATTTCTGTACTTGGAACAATACTTATGCAAATTATTTACATAATCTCAAATTGGCAATTACATTGGCACAAGCGTTCTCATGAATAGTCCACAAACCCTTTAAAACAAAAGGGAAAGATACAATGTCATTATCAGAATAGTTTTCCACATCCTCTCCTACAAGCATGCCTGACCCAGACAAACTTTAGCTACAATTCCTCATACAGTTTCATGGTCAGCATAAAGTATGATCGTGTTTCATATGGGATGTAGAATAGGATCCCTCATCTGACTGAAATGGCAAAATAATCATGCAGGAAAACCAACCAGAATCTACTGAACTACAGCACCTTTCCAATTCAGGAGACTAACTCACCACCAGTAAATGACTCGAGAGGAAATATCCTGTAACAATCAACAGTGTTGTATGAGAACATGTTCACTCTTAAGACCATTTTCTTGGAAGACTCCTGGAATCATACAGTTCCATTTCTGATTTCTTTGAAGCTTACACAGCTTAACATTTAGGAAATTTAAAAAACCCCAATTCTCTAGATTGCAGAAATCACAGACCGAATTACTCTAATAGAAACTCACTAAAAGCAAACATTAAAAAGAAACATTACTATGAAAAATCCTATTTGTGTAAAATGCACATCTTAGAAATCACACTGTCATTTCAACTAACCTGCTCATCTAGAATGCTGTGGGATCAGTCTATGCTACTGTAATCACAATCAATCACTCTCAATCAAAATATTTGAAAGCCAAGTCCCCAAAATCACACAGGTGTCTTGTATGGAGTCACATTTAAGTTCATCCAAGAGGCAGAAATATTAATGTTGCTACTCTCCCACATTAATACATCTAAAGTAGCTTAGGTTTTGTAAGGCCTGCAAACACTTGCTAGTAGTGAGGACCAAATAACACAAAGCATTAAGCATAAGGAAGATGAACTTGCTTCATGGAACTACGCCTACATGGATTAATCTTCTAGAAGTTCTACAGGATTCAATATTTTTCCAAGCTATTAATATATTTAATGTATTTAATACTATATTAATAAAATATATTTAATAAAAGAAGCAAGCTTTGAATATCCACTTTCAGACAAATACCTTGGGTTTTGGTCCCCCTGTCTCCACCCAAGACCATGTGAATATGCTACAGTCCAACAGTTTTGTGGGATGAGAAAACTTCTGGAAACAACAAGGACCTCTAAAACCATGCAGACTAACCTGCCTGTTCAAGCAGGGCCAACTATACAGCTGCCTATCCAGGAGAGTGTCCAGGCAGATTTTGAGACCCTGCAAGGACAGAGACTTCACAGTCCTCTGGGCAACCTATGCTAGTGCTTGACCACCCCAATGATAACAAAACGCTCTTGTCCTATGTTTAAAGGATGTTCCCTGTGTTCTTGCCCACTGCCACCTCTCCTGTCACCGGGCACCAACACCACTAGTCTGGCCCCCTCATTCTTCCATTCAGATCATCTGTACACATTGAAGAGATGCCCCTGCTCCTTTTCTTCTCCAGGACGAGCAGTCCCAGTTCTCACCCAGCAAATACTCCAGCCCCTTCGTCGTGTAAGGCCCCGCACGGAACCCGGGCCCCGCAGGCCGAGCGGCCGTGGAGCAGCCGCCTCTCGTCTCTTGCTGCTCAGGCTGCAGCAGCCACTGTCGCCGCTGGCCTGCAGAACAGGGTGTGTGGCAGCAGGTGTCTGATGGGCTGGGAGCACCCTGTGCCGAGAGGGGCAGAGCAGGGATGGGCCGAGCAGGGCAGGGCACGGCTGGGCATGGAAAGGCCGGCCTGGACAGTGAGGACAGGGCTGGGGTGACCAGAGCAGGGCTGGGATGGCTCCACAGGGCAGGGCTGGTCAGGGCAATGCTGGAGAGGGCTGGGCGGAGCAAGGCAGGCATGGGGAGAATAGGGCAAGGCTGGGCAGAGCTGGACAGGGCTGGACAGGGCTGGGCAGAGCTGGCCTGGGCAGGGAGGGCACAACCCGGCGCCCCAGCGCA